>PVHY01000500.1:0-17162 GCA_004024945.1 Uropsilus gracilis | reverse complement strand
CCTGAATTGACAATATTTGCTAAATGGACTCCTTGAAGAGAAGGGAGTTATACATGAGGGAAATAAATAGGAGATTATAATTTAAGTGTGGCACAGTTTTAATAGTGATTTCAAAAGTGAAAGCTGAAAACAAACTGCTGTCGAGTTCTTGTTGTTGTTGTTTAATGTTGAGAGGTTTGACTACATGTAGACAGTGCAGCTTCTGCTGGTGTAAAAGCAGGGATAAGTACAGAGCAGATTGGTGCAGAAATATAGACATCTCCTGCTTTGCAAGATGTCAAAAGTTATCTTTTAGATTTTAGGTTGGCGTGTGTGTTTCGTACACAACATTAAAAAGGCAATCAAATCCAGTAATTTGAAGAGGAATTACTATAGCAAGGGTGTTTCTGAAATACGAAGCAAGAAGCCTTTTTGAGTCAATGGGGAATAGATAGGAAGTTACTTGGGATACCAGAGTTTATGTTTCTATAACAGTGGACACTGCTGTTACACTGGAAGTAGTATCATAAATGTAGTGACTCTGCTGATACCATAAAGATGATAAACACACCATGAGTGTGATATCAGTGATCTTGCCTTGAGCTCAGTGTTGCTTTTGAAAATCATGATCTATTTGTGTGTTTTCTATATGACTGAGAGAAGAAGATTACTTGGAAAGGTTTATGTCTTATATTCCTGAAATTAACAATGAAACAGAAACACTATCTGTGGCACACCCTGACTAAGCAAGGACAGGATGACACAGTAATGTTAATAAAAACAACCAACCAAATCATTATGAAAACTACTTTAATTCCCCTCCCAGGTCATATGCCATCAATTCTGGAAACCCCTTTGCCCCTGGGAAATATAACTATGTTAGGCTCTTCTATGTCCATGATATTATGAGTATATTTAACAGCAGAAAAGCGTTCAGTTTTGGAGATCAGCAAACCACAGATACAACTGAATGAAGGAAAATTCAGGAAAAAGCATAGTCGTATTAGAGGAATTCATGATGAGATGACCTTAAAGTACATCCTATAACCATGCACATGCCTTGAGATCAGCTTGTGTCGAGGTTTGTGTCGAGGTTTTGACACAGAGTTTTCATAAGCAACCCAAAGCATCTTCATCTCTATGGACAGGTTGGCAGCATTCCACCTTAGCACACAGGGACTAAGAGAGCAGAGAACCTAGAAAGATGTGGATATAATAGGAGCACCAGATGTGTCCTGAAGCCACACGGGGAAATGCAAAGCCTTCGCTATTTTGGACACTGATTCTGGAAATTCCGCTTCCTTTGACTACAGGTCTCACATTCATGCACTTGTACTTTTAGAGAGGGCTTGTTCTTCAGGAATTTTCACACAATGCTATAAAAATCTAAGGATGTGGTTTCAGCTGTGTGGTAAAATAAAATTGCATCAGCAGATGGAGACAAGGGATATCCTTAATATGCAGGTTAATAATTTAGGTGAAGGAGGGAAGGACGGGGCCTAATCAGAAGATCCCTCTGGTAGATGGGTTATTCATGATAAATGCATTCTAGCTAGAAGGCAGCTCTTTTGTGAATTCTGTGATGAGATTTACTGAGGCAGTTTTAAACTCACCAACTGACCACTATTGATAGGTAACTAGGATTGTTTGTGGGCTTATTTTTAAGACAACAATCAATAAACAACAAGGGCAATAGACCTTCCTGGCTGGAGGGAGATATTGCTCTTTTTTCCCTTCTTAATTAACAATAATATTCAAAACCCTGACAGAGAATAATGGTGAAATAAATTATGGAACCACTTATGTATGAAACCATACATTATTAAAACTACTCTAAATGGGTCCTTAATCTAAATAAAGATAGCCCCATTAGGAAGCCAAGCATCTCAAGAATTAGGAAGGACACAGTGTTATTCTGACCCAAGCTACACAAGGTGTGTGACTCTGCCGTCAGTCAAAGTATCAACCGTCCTTGACTTGTATTAAAATTCATATATGTCTCTCCCACTGAATGAGCCTCAGCTTCAATTATTTACAGCAGTATATTTCTGTTGGTTAAAGATAGGAGAAAGCAGCACACCAGGCAAAATTCACTTCTAATATTTACACTTTGCCTATTCTTATCCACCAGCAAAAGCAATTCCATCCGTTCTGTACTGTGCAAATGAGGGCAGGATCACCTTTGGCAAAATCTGAATGTTGCAAGATGCATGTAGCTGAGGATTCTGTCACTAAAAATATCCATTTTAGTATAGTTGGGATACCTCTTACTCTGCCAGTATTAAAATACAAGGAATCTTAATGAGCAGTTAGGACACAGGAGTCCTTTCTAAATTAAAGCAATGCTTGCTTGCTTCACTTTCACTGCTATTAAACTTTTGCAAATAAATACCTTTTTTTATTTTTGGTTTCTGGCAGCTGTGATGGTGCTAAACATGAATCTTCCTTATTGTAAAGTTAATTTTAATCTACTCTATCTCTACTACATTACCAGGCCAACATTATCATCCTGAGGTGTGGTTCTGGGCTGAGTTAGAACCCACTTTGCTGCTAGCACTGACCACCACCCCTGTGGGAAGGAATGAAATCTCACCACATGTGTGAGCCTGACAGGGCTCTGCTTGGCAGTTTTACAACACTGTGGTCAGGTGTTCATAAAATAAATTTTCAAGTGACATATTAACTTGAAATCGCCACTCTATGGCATGGAGAAAATGATAATCAGAGCAATTTCCTCCTAATAGAATCAGTAAACAGTCATTATGTTTCCATGACTTACAGTCCACATTCAGTGCAAGAGGAATCCTCTGACATTGCATCTACTGCTCCGTGATTAAGAAACACCGAGCCTGATGGTTTTTAACAGGCTCGCCCTAGTCAACAAAGCCATCCTGGTTTGTATGCATGGGGGCCACACTCAAAAAAGCTTTTGGGGACAGGTATAGCACAAACATCTTTTAACGGCTATGGAAGCTCCTGGGGCTCCTCACATTACAAGAAACAAAAAAGGAGGAAGAGCGAGTTGATTTTTAATTACTTCAATCTAACTTTAACAATCTTAAAAGGAGAGTTCTTTAAACATCAAGAAAGAAAGAAAAATTGTCCCTGCTGACTTGGCCAGCCACCAGTTTTTACTTAGTTCCACCACAGGGGAATCACGATGGCTTCTCACTGACTGAACAGGGGCATTGGGCATGGACAAGTTGTGGCTCTTCTCCCAGAGGTGCATCCTTCACAAAACCACAAACCTGAAAATCCCAAGTATTCAAGGAGCATCTTTAATAATGACCTCGTGTTCAGTGCTGTGGTCACCATCCTAGAGCACCTTTGTGCCAAAACAGAGAGCCTAGCATACACAAGGGGCGGGTGGGGAGATGGAGGGAGAAAATGATTTGATAAATATAAACAGGATATATTAATCTGTCTCTTGGTTCAGGTAATGATTTCAATCCTAATGACTTCTAATAATTTTTATTAAGACACCATTCAATCTGAAGACCCATCTAGAAAATCACATTTATCTTTTGGCTCCATTCTTTTCAAGAAACACATCTATTCTGATTTAGTTCTGTCTTTATGTGCCACAGCTGTGGGCGGGCTGCCAAACTCCCCTATTTCCCACCTCTGAGATAACAGGGAGATCAGGCAAAGATAACACTATGTGGATAAACACACTTAGAGATGTGGCTGTGAGCTGTAAATGGAAGATGAACTATCTGATGACATAGGAGTCAAGGTGCCTCTGGCCTCAGAAAGAATCCTGAAAAGACCTTTTAGATTAAAGGAGAGATTCCATATTAGGGATGCGAGCAGCACTGATTCACAGAGAGGGCCTGTGATCACGCGACCATCAGGGAATGATGACATGTGGGTCAGGGATGCAATGATAGTCTTCTCCCATCCACTGAGTAATTCCCTTCAGTCAGCTGAGAAGGAACAGCGGCTACACAAGGCCATTCAAGGGACAGATAAAGCAGAAAGAGAAAACAAAGTACCCTGTTTGGATGGTAACATAAATGTTTCCTCTCCTCATTCTGAAAGCTTTCATTGTTCAAGTCACCACATTGTAGACCTTAAACTAAACAATGTTCCATCTCAATTGTATGAGCAAAACTGCAAAAAATAAAATTTAAGTGAAAAAGATTGATTGTTCAGACCTGAAAGATAGCTGTTTGTTCGTAATTTAGTTCATTTTAATTTTTTCCACCTATAAGATGTGTAGAGATACAGATAGATTTCTTACGGTAAAGAATATATCTTGGTAAGAAAAGCTTGATCAATTATACTTTGTGTCCCTTTGGAAAACTTCATATGAGTCTATGTAAAATATTACTGGTTAGATATCATTATTTGGATTAGTCATCCATTCATCCATTCTATAGTTATTGTGTGCTGCTTGTAACATGCTGCAAAACACTTCTAAGAAATATGATGGGAAGGCAGTGAGAGTCCTGGTCACACCAAGCCTGGAAGCACCTCTGCAGCCTACGTGCTCTATCATCCTGGCCCAGAGACTCAGAGTCCCACATCCTCATGCTAGAGAGTAAACACAGAGAAACTATCTGTATGCTGAGGATTAAATGCATGATTTCACAGCGTCTAACAGCACTTGGAAAGAATATAGAGATTCTCATGACATTCACTGATTTTGTCAAGTATATCTGATAAATGAAAAAACTGCACAATTAGGTAAGGAATAATTGTTTTTCATATAAGGCAAGCAGAGTCCCTAAAGACTATTTCCCTGAACTAACGTGATGACCTTGTGCACCCAGACTACTAAATAAAGCTTAGCTAATATTAGTAAAGATGACAGAGGGGGAAAAAAATCAAGCAATTTTTATAGTGTAGAAGCTTGGTGGCTGGATTTGCTAACCTCTACTGGGTTGATCTGTGGTTGTTCAACAGTGAGCTTGAAGGGAGTTCACTGTTTACCATCCTCTCTGTTCAGTCACCGAGAATCTACCCACAACTCACTTCCCCTCTCCATTCCAGCCTCTGCAGCCCAGCCCTCCTTAGTCGTTGATGTGCGAATACAGATTTCCCAGCACAATTCTACCCGTTAATATCTCCACCCCACCAATTGGTTCTGTGCGAACAATTTTACCTGATTCTCATATTAAATGTAATCACTCACCAGGCAATCATGTCTCCAAACGTGGGAGTTCAACATCCAACCTGCTATTATTTGCTTGGTCAGCACAAAATGCATTTCAGAGCAGCTTATGAATCCGATGCCCCGAAAACCCATCTGAAGCGCAGCCAGCTCTTTCAATGATACATAAAAGTATCTCTGCCACACAGATGCCTGAGACTCATTTATGGAGCAATTACAAGACCGGAGCAGCAGCAATGTTTTACATTTGTTCTGTTTTGTATTTTTAGCCCTGGCTTTTTCCTTTCGTGGATTATGGTAAATATAACATTTGCTTCCAGAATGTGGGACTAGCTGGAATCATAAAGGAAAATGCCTAACAAGCAGATTACCTTTGGCTATTGCATTATAGGGAGGCAGACAGTTACGCTAAGTGGCTGGATTTAGTCATATTCAAATTCTATTAAGCTGCCTTGCCTTCAACATAGAAATAAACAAGGGCTCCTCTGAGAAGCGTATTTTTAATACCCTGGTCTTCTGTCACTGCATCCCAGTGAAGGTTTCCACTGTGGGGGAGGGCAGGTCAGGCTCTTGGTTAAAAACATAAACAAATATAATGTTTCTGTAAATTTTTCTGAAGTTTCCTTGCTTTGTCGCACAATCTGTAATCTGCTTTCTCAACATCAAACTAACAAAGGAGTCTGGGGAACAAAGTAAAATAATCACTATAATTCTACTGGGAACTACCTACTACTGCCCATTTTTACAGAACCAAATATTAGAAATTCTGCATGTAGCACTCACTCGGTTTTGTCTTGAGCAGATGACATTGCTTATGACTTTATATCCCAAGGCAAAATCTATTAATACAGCATCAAACTACAATTTGTATATTTCACCTAAGTGCCCAACACCACCAGTCATTGTGAGCAGGAGGGACAGGGTTTTTTTTTTTTCCACTTCTCTTACTGGCAAGTCTGCAGTTTTTTTTGACCTTGCCATAAATTAGCAAGATACTGAGTTGTAAACGTAGAGCTGTGAATGTCTTTCAGAGGCAATTACAGTGAACCTTCATTCCAACATTACAAAATGTGGCATTTTTACTAGATAATGTCCATATTAAACACACCAACCAGAGGCCTTGGGAGTGAATCTGAAAATGAAAATGTAACACGTGCCAGGCACTAACTGCAGAAACGCTGCAAGTCACTTTCCCAGTCCATACAACAATACTACTGGCAGAGCTATGGGTGTCTTCTATAATTTAAAGCGCTCTCTCCTGCCAATCTGGACATTCTATTTAATAGGTTTTTCTTTTTTTGAAGAATAAAGATGTTCCTCACTGTGAAAGAATTTTAAAGTTAGGTGTAGCCTTTGAAAAGAAATGTTTTAATAAAAGATGATACTAAATGCAAAAATATATCTAGAGACGTCCTAAGGTGAAGAGATGCTTGGTAGAGCATTGGAAAAGGTAATGCAAGGCCTACATTAAGATGAGTGCCTTTTGGATAGGGATTCTTAAATGGGAATAAATAGCATGAAATATTACAGGACAGATTCAAATGTGTAGGTAGAACTGACATAACTGATGTGAAGTATACAGAGACCAGAAATAGGGGAAGAGGAAAACATGACATGCATATGAGAAAACTTCCAACAGATTCAATTCTGGTAAAAATCATTCACATGCATGTATCTAAAGGACCGACAAAGGCAGGAATAAATAATAGCATGAAACATCCATCGAGTAAGACAGTTTAAATGACATAAGCTGACATGCAAAGTGTAGTGAAAAAAAGTAAGTACAGCTGACCTTGAACTTTGGGGGTCCACTATCATTTATATGAGGATTTTCTTTAAAAAAATCTGTGTACTGCATTCACAGATGCAACCACTCACAGAAGTCTGTTGGCTGACTCCAAAGATGAGAACCAGTAGATACTTACACTGGCTGTAAATTATATTTAGAAATTTGATTGGGGACAGGGATGAATCAACTTGTCCAAGCACCAACTACTGTACTGAGATCTTATGCTGCAGTGGTAGAGTCCCCGGGCATGGAGAGAAATATTAAGTGTCCTCCTGCAAGTCTACAGCCATTCAAGGAATTTGAAGATCTTCAACATTCCGGAATCATGACTACTAAAGAGCAACAAAAATATTTCATTGCGCTGGATGCCAGGATCATGAAGAAGTGATCAAAAGAAAACTCTTTTGGTGGGTCAGAGGGAAATAACTTTACTACCTCAAATACCTGATGGAATGTAGAATGGAAGAACGACACTTAGACGCAGGAATCGAGAACAGGAGGAAAAGAGATGCATCAGGGGAAGGCATTCCCAGGAAAGGGAGGACATACCTGGGCTTCACTGTAATCTCTTAGTAGCTGACTTGGCTGGCCTTTTATCTCTTCTGCCCATTCATTCTATGCATGGGTCCCGATTTTGGTTTTTTCCCCCCTAACTACGTGTTTTGCCAAGCTCTGGGGTCACCACTCTTTTCAAGATAACCTACATCCCCTTTTCATCTGAATATTCAAGTTCTTTACCACTGCATCCAACTAGTGATTCCAATTCTTCTCCTATTTCCCCAACAGGAATCCTCAGGCATCAGCTTTTGTATCCTGTTGCCTGTCTCTGCACATTTCTCCATTCATTTCTGTACCCTAGAATTAGCTTCCTCCTCCATCAAGAAACAAATTACCATTCGAGATATAGAATGATTAATTCTTCTCTGAACTCACCACATAGTTCTTGTCGATATAAGCCATCTGATGAGTAATCACACTTTATGTAATTTTATATAGTTTCATTTTCTTCAGTTATGTAATTATTGTATTATTCTTTAACAAGTGGAACAGTTATGGTATAGTTGTAAGTTCTCATGCCTAGGAGTGCAAAGACCTCACTTGGAGTCACAGTACTATTACTTACAAAAAGTATAATAGATGAAATGACTGTCTGGCTATCATTTTTCATACCTAAAACATCAGCCATGATAAAATGACCCATCACAATTGTTTTAAGGATCAAGATAGATACTGTATGTCATAAACCTTTTTTACTACTCTGGAGACTATTAAAATACTATATAATATATATTATGTTTATCTCTCTCTTTACAACTAGACTAAATGTAGGCAGGAACCAGGTCCAATAGATCTTTGAATTTTCAACATCATTTATTAGTGTACATCAGGTGCTATACAAATGTATGAGGAACTATATAAATATGTAATAATTGATTAAATTACCCCTCCAAGTCAGTAGCCAAGAGCTAGAGGAGCCAAGGTCTGCTGCTTTCATATTCTGCTACAGTCTGGGATTATTTGCCTAGAACACACTAATTCATTTTCCATGTGGCTCCCAGAGGAATCTTTCAGGAGCATTCATTTGCTTTTGTGGCTTCAACTCCTTAGTTTTATTTAATTGGTTTACAGCACTGTCTGTGATCTAGAGGTACAGGATCTTCTTGGATCAATGTCTTCAAAAACTTCAAAATGGGAAAAGCTTTATAGGAGTCGGTCTGTGGCTGATTCTGTAGTCTCATTTTCACACTATACCCCTCTCAGTCTCTGCTGAGAACCCATGGGCTCCAGAGTGGAAGTCTCTCTTGGGCGGGGTTACCTTTCAGAAACACCTATTCACCCAAATCCTATTTGACTTTGAAATGCTCTGCAGAAAACTCCTCTCCTGTCACAGTCCTGAACTCCAGTCAGGCCTAGGCAGCCCTGCAGAGCACCATGTGTACTCAGGTAGCTGGTTCCTGGCAAAGTGGTCTAGCATGCAGTCATTCCAAAACCTGGATAGAACCTGGCATAGAATGAGTGTTGAAAACTTGTATGGAATGAATGACCAGGGATGATTTTTTTTTTTTAATAGAAACTCTTAACGCAAATAAGCAATGGGCATTAATTCAGAAAATTATTATAATTTAACAAATGTGAAGACATTAAATCTCAAAGAGATAAATGGATGTGCCAAAACAAATAAACCCAAGTATTTTGTACATTTTTCCAGTACTATCTTCATGATTGAAAATATGTTCTTATAAAATGAAGACTCTGGTCAAAGCAAACCTAACCACTGAAAACAGAGCTGCCTGAGGCTTAAAAGTGGACCACAGCAGAAAGGGAGACCAGTCTGTGTTCATAGTGTTTCAGTTAGAAGCAAACTAGATAGTCAAGATGAGTCGTTTAAACTTCAGAAGATGAAAATATAATCCCTATCTTTTCTGGTACCTGTGACTGAGGAAGACAAAAACCTATGGGCCAGATTTCTTTTATGGCAAGTTTAGTGCTGCTAAGTATATTTCCGATGAACTGAAAAAGCAGAGTGACCGTTTTCTAAAACAATGTTGGGCTCATTATTTCACCAAAATTAGAAATGTGCATTTTTATGGTTATGCTTAGTGAAACTCCAAGAAATGGATTTGGACTTTAACCTTCTAGAAAATAATGCAGATGATAAATTGAAGGTGGCTGAGCATAGAATGGTAACAGGGGCAATGAAGAGAAGTAAACTCATTAGAAAGGCAAAGTGGAAGGATTAACTGAGTGATTTATACATATGACTTGAGGAGGTGTTCGCTGAATGAAATGTTAAGGCCCAATTCAGCACTACGTGGAAAAGAAGGTTGGTGAATAGAACTAAAATTTATAGGAATAAGCAAGGAGGAATTGGAATTGGAGGGGAGAGGTTAGAATTTGATAGGTTTTATAATCTAGAAGACTCAGGAGGATTCCTCTTAGCTCAGAGTTACAGCACTTTAAAGAAGCTATGAGAATAATAACAAAAACATTCATATTAATCGTACTGAAATAATTTAAAAATGTGGTGATAACTTCTTCCCTGAAGGTTTCACTTTTACATAAAAATCACAGAAAAATGCATCTCAGGTTTCATCCAAAAAAGTAACAGGAATACTTATAAGGAAACATTAATACCTTTTAGCACATAATTATATTCATATTAATGCAAGATTTTGTAGTCAAGTAAAAAATTTCTCAAAAAGTCGATCAGTGGTTTAAAAATAATCCTATAGCATGATTTTTTCTCACTTTAAAAATTATTTTAAGCTATGTTTTGCAAAGACAATATTTCCCAGAATGTTACTTTTTACATTATAACATTTTAAAGTTATAACTAACACATCATGAAGATTAAAATACATAAAGGAATTTAATGGTAACAGCTGGCTATAAAATTCTGGCAGCTTCTTATTGTTTAAGACTATACTGATTTCAGCATAAAGTCAGCATTTATTCATTTCCTTTTTTTTATAAAGTAATATTCTCAGAAGCAATATTTTTTCCACAGATACTCTATATGTGATGGTTGAAAAAATCCTCAACGTGATGATGGTAATTCATTTTCATGACTTAAGTAATTGAGCCTATCTTTAAAGTTATTAATTATAATTACATTATACTGTGTTTCCAAAGGAAAATAGAACAAATAGGATATAATCACTCTAGCCATACTGTAAAAAACAGTAATTACATATTAACTCCCATCAGTTCAGCCACATACCATTGCGTTTAATGCCTTCAGTATGTTCCAGGCTTGAGTTAAATGACAAGTACTGACTTTCTCTTAGACTTGATAATTTATGTCCTTTTTCAATCACAGCATCCAAGGTTCTATGTAAAGCATGATAAATTATTCAGGCGGGAGATCATCACTCTGTTTTAACAACTCAAGCAATGGTCGTCACCTGAACATTTTAGTATCCTGCCTTCCTCCAGAAAAACCAGGTTTGATACACGTTAAACAAAGACAGTTTGTGACACCAGCCCAACTCTTTATGAAATAGAAATGGTCCATCTTTTCCTTAGATTATGGGTTTTTTGAGGGCTAGGCTGGTTTTGTTCACCACCACAGCACCCAGCACAAGCCTGCGTTCTCTGTATGCTTAGGAATGTGTACTTGAGCCATGAACAAGGAAAAGTCTGCTGAGGAAGAGACTTAGAAAAAACATGTTGACTTAGAGACATGCTGCTTCTAACTGTATGGCTGCGAGGGAGTTCCCTGCGCTTCAGCTCGTAGTTGGCCAGGTGGCTGGGAACTCTAGAACACCTGCCCAGGAAGTATCCTGTAGGACCAGGTGCCCCTAGGGCTTAGGCCTTAGTCTCAGGCAAAGGTAATTCCATTTTGCATCTCAGGATAATTTTTTAGAAATGGCCTCATTAAAGACAAACAACTCTAAAGTGCAGCAGCTGCAGAGAAGTGAAAATTTCATAATCACCAAGGGCAAGATTTCAAGGCCTCTATTGTGGAAACCATCCTGTTCTGCCTTGGTGTAGCTCCATACTCTGCTATCTTTGTTAAATGACTTTGCCACCCTAAACCGAGGTGGTATTGGCTGGTGTCTGCAGCTAGTACTTCCTGCACCTGTAAAATTCATACCCTCCTATGGGTATATGTTACAAGAAAACACACTGAAGTTTGGCTCCTCAATTCCAGATTTTTGGGTAATTGAAAGCATATGATGGTTTATTTTAAAGAAACATACCCACTTCCTGAAATACATATAGAGTAGGTTGTTTCAAAAAGTTAGCAATTTAGTGTAAATTGATTTGTCTTACCTTTTAAGGGAAGGACAAAACAAAAACACCGAAATCTCTCTTAAGAATATATAATTATAGAAGCCGGGTGCGGTGGGGCTCACCTGTAATCCCAGCTACTTGGGAGGTAGAGGCTAGGAATCACTTTAGTCCATGTATTCGAGACTACCCCACACAACATAGCGAGTCCTAGTGTCAAAAAAATAAATAGCTGGGTGTGGTGATGTGACCTGAATCCCAGCTACCTAGAAGGCTGAGGCTAGGGATCTCTTGAGTCTGTGGGTTCAGGACTTCCCCGCCCTGGCCAACATAGCAAGACCTAGTCTCTGGGAAAAAAAGAAAAAATAAAAGTATATAATTATAACTCTACTCAGTCCATACTTATTGAGAGCTCATTTTTCCCTTAGCAACTATGAACTTAACAGTATCTATGTATACCTTAGATAAATATTAGTATTCTGTACATACTACATAGGTGAAAATTGAGTTTAAAATTAAGTACCATGGTCATACAAAGTGAAGATTCCCATCAGGAACACAGGGTTGCCTGGCTCTCTAATCAAGCTCTGTGACACTACTGCACTGATGCCACGTCTACCCTTAGAGATTTAGAAGTATCCAACTCCCTATGCAAGTTCAAGACAATTGTGTCTTGAACTTGGAATATTTCAATCATAGAGAGCAATCCTAGGAGACCTATTGAAGACTTTTACATAGAACATTTCTAATTCATTCTAATCTACTGGTCTTTTTAAAGTTCCCAAGAGAGGACATTCATTCCATCTCCTCTGGAAAGGGGCAACTTCTAACCATCTTTAATGTCTCAAATGATTAAAGAAGTCCAAATATCATAACGTTTAGATGAATTAATGTATGCTGGGATCACATTATATATTCTAAGCATGCCTTCCTTCTCTTTGCATTTTTCATGCATGCAGTGTATGCATATATAGATACACATATAAACACAGTCATATATAGATATACACACACAATGCCATAATATTTGTGTCTATACAAAGCCCCCCATATATATATATATATATATATATATATATATATATATATATATATAAACTAGGGAATATTTTGAGAACAAAAAAATGTTTTACTCTGAATATATCTCAACATAATTAGGTAATTAACATTTGCTTTCTTTATGAATGAACAAGGTTAGGTCAGCATGATGACCTCCTATCTGAAAACAGGTGACATATGTTTCAAAAATTCCAAATATTTTCTACAGCAACATGGAATATTTTGAAGATTGATTGACTATTGCATATTATGAAAAGTAGAAATACCAGAAGTAGGGTGGACTCAGGGTGGGGGAAAATTTATATGTAAGGACATGGATAGGGCAAAAAACAACATCCATGATATTGGTTAGTACCATTCACTTAATCATGTTTTCCACTGTGGTTTGTGTTATACTGAACTGTTTGACTCCTCTGCTACTATTGAATTTTTATACGCTTTTTTCCCAACCAGACTATCAGATCCTCAGAGCTTAGGAACCATGTTACAGCCTCGATCATCTTGAGCACTTACCACAGTGTCTTTTTTTTAGAACTGAGTAAATATTTGCTAATGTGTGACAAAGTATCAGCTCCAGGTTTCCAGGCATCTTTCTGAACCTCTCCATCCAAGGATGAGGCAGTATTTATGAATAAGAGTAAGGTGGTACATTCAGCGCCACATCTATTTTTGTGCATCTTCAGTCCCAGCATCTAATGAATCTCCTGATACATTACAGACCATAATAAACACTGGTTGTATGAATGTGCTTTCACAGAGCCAGGAATCACCTGGAACTTTGGTAGAAGCACAAAATACCTGATCTCACCCCTGAGAGTCTGATTTCCTAACAGAAATTCTGGGAGAGATTCTGGGATCAAACCACTACCCCTAAGTTGGCATTTAGGACCTCATACCACAGCTGGACAAGAATCAATCTTCTCCAGCTGTTCCAGGGAAGGCTTTTGGTTAGGACAGCCCTGCCATTTGACCAGAAAACAGGGGAGCAGCAATGCTGAATTTTATGTTCTAAGCACACACTTGCTGAGAACACCTCATTCTGTGACCCAACAGTTTATTACCTCCTAAAAAGGAGCAACAAATGATTGGGTGTTTAGAATATTTCTTATAAAGGCAAAGTCCTTCTGGCTGGCATGGTGGCGCATGCCTGTGAGCAGCAGCCTAGGAAGCCACGGCTGGGGCCAGGGATTGTGGTTCAAGTCCCACCAGGGGCACGTAGTGAGATCTAGTTCAAAAAAATATAGCTGGGTATGGTGGCGCATGCCTGTAATCCCAGCTACCTGGGAAGCTGAGGCTGGGGATCGCTTGAGTCTGTGGTACCCTGGGCAACGTGAGCCTGCAGTTCCACAGGCAAAAATAGCGAGACCAAGTCTAAAAAAAAAAAGGCAAAGTCCTTCTTGTAGTTCTTGCAGCATATTTTATGAGCATTGATAAAATTATTTTCAATTTTTAAAAATGTTTGTGAAACATGGAAATACAGTACAGTCAGGAGGAAGAAATGAATTTTTAATAGCCAAGTTTTTTTTTTTTTTTTTTTTTATAAACCAAAGGAAACATAATGTACAAGTCATGCCCTTGGTCTGGGCCTCTGACCTGTACTATTTCATGTCATGTACAAAAAAAGAGACATGTCAGGGAAGGGAGAACTTGCTAAAAAAGAGGTGTGCAGGTTAATATACATTTTTTTAAACAAGTACTGAGACATCAGTGGCACTGTTGGAGTATTTTAAGAGAGCTCATCAAATAATGCACAATGCATGGTACCAAAATGGGTAGTACAGGGTCTCTCTTGGGAGGAAGAGTGCATGGGAATCAGGAGTAGGGATCCCTGTCTTCCCCTCGGCATAATCACTCAACCATATAACTCAATATAAATACCTATCCTTTCAGTGAAGTTGCAGAAATTGACATTTGAGGATCACGTGAGAACCTAAGATTTCAAATAGTATAGAAGCCAGGTTCTGTGAGTTGGATTATATTCTCTGGAGCCATGGCCAGAGAGGCCACAAGCAATTCTCAACTCAAATCACAGACAAATGCCCTTCATAGTTTGACTAGCTCTCCCCTACCGTTGTCAACTAAGAGGGACCCTGTCAGCTGGAGGTAGTGACAAAGGTCTAGTCACCCAAGTATTGCTCATTCTTCCTCTTGGCTTGCTTTTCAGATCCTACTCCAATGGTCCACTAATACCTAAGCACTAAGTGTTAATCTGTCAGTCCACAGGAGGTATTGATGGATGTCAGCAGCATAACTGATGATCTTCAAGATGTGGGCACAGAGTGAATTACAGGCTTGAGATACTTGCCTCACAGAAAGGCCCTGGCAGGGAGCACTGTAACTTCAGGGAACTCCAAGGAGGAAGATGGTAGAAAGGAAAAGTAATGCTGCCTGGGGAGCCTTAAAGAGATGCCCACTACTCACAGCCCCATGGACTGCCATATGGAAAGGATGAGCTGTGTGGAAAACCTCTTTGTGGAGATCTCAAATTCCCAAGGTGATGCATTTTCTTAGGCCCTTCCGTCTGCTTTTTCATCACCGGTGATTCTAGGCACTCAGCAACACACCCCTTCATGACAAACAAGTAGGCTCATGGGACGGAAAGAGCTTGCTGAATAGGAACTTTACACACAGGACAATGGGATTGAAGCAGTTCCTTAGAGGGAAGCAGTTGTTCCTTCAATAGGAATGAGCTACACATTCTTTCAGGCAGGAGAGAGGGGAGGACAGTGGTACCCATCTCTTCAAAAAGAAAAAAGGCATCTTAATTAAGATGTACGCAAATATTGCTGCACTTGTGATTCAACAGAAAAGATCCATGGTAGAAAATTCTAACCTAAAAAAGCACTAGAATCTTTGTGACAGAAGAAAGACAATGTGAAACTACCACAAAAGTTGGTATACAAGCATTGGGTTTTTTAGTCTTTGCTTAAAATCTGCTGATTTGGGGAGAGGGTATCCTTCAAAATCCTCTGCAGGTTCTGTCTTAAGGAGTTATTCCTCGTCTTCTCTGAGGATGGCTGTGTCTTACCACAATTCCAGACTCTGTGTGAGAAAATCAGGCAAAAGTGACAGGTATGGCAGGTGTGACAGTTGCAACAGGATGGGGAAGAGCATTCAGCACAGAAGAATGTACATTATTTCTTTTGTTTTTAAATAAAATAATACTCTTGGTTTAGACCTTCAAAACATATTCCATATCTTATACCTATGACTTCCAGTGCACAAAAACCATTATCGTAGCACCATAAATAGCAATATATTGCAGAAATCTTTAAACCATGAAACGTAAAGAGCCCTGAATTTTTATCATTTTTCTTGGTTGTCAAGCAGAAACTATCAGATCAAAGAATCAGTATTTCACTGGAGAAAGAGACCAACATTTAAATGGCGTATCAAAATAAGAATAAGGATACACTTAATGGCGCTAGCTTGGGAGGACCTTGGGGTATCTAATGATGTGTATACACACACACACACACACACACACACACACACACATATATAAAATCAAAAAAATTGTTCAAAGAATTTTGAATCAAGAGGGAATTCTAGGAATTCTAATCAACTCAGTCAAGACTCAAAAAAACCTTATTTTCATGGACTTCCTCTTTCTCTGCTGTTCCTGGTACACTCAAGGATCTCTCTAAAATAAATTAGATGTGTTCACCTTCTCCCCAGATTTTACATTTCCTGCTTTCCCACTTATTGATATCTTTAGAATTCTAGAGAACACAAGTAGCCTAGCTGTCGTCTTTTGAGTTCCTTGCAGTTGTGTACCTTCAAACACCAACATCACTATTCAATTAGAGTACGATAGCACTTTTATCACCCAAATTTGGTCCAACATTTCTGCCTTCCATTTCATAATGTTGTAGCTTTTGGTATAAATCACCAATATCACTTCTTAACCTATTCAGAATCCTTGTCTGTCCTGCTTTGAAGCTGAAAAAAAACTTTTCTGGTGCCTGAACAAAGCAAGTTTCACTACACAAATGACCAAGATTCTGGATGCATGCTTAACAAAGCCCTAAGGGTCCATTTGGTTGCCTAGTTCTCCTATGCTCTATGACACCCTTTGGATATATGATTAGATAACACTGTGTCACTTTTTCTCCTAGGCAGGCATTTAGCATTGCTTTTCATTTAAGTTTTTTGCCGGTGGAGTGATTTTGCTGCTGTCAGACTGCATTATGGATATTAGATCTTGAATGAGTGGTAACTTACTGCAATTGAAAATTTGTAACACAAAGACAATTTCATTGAACCCTGTCAATGTTTAATGCACAGTCCTTTGAGGATTCAGGACCATGAGGGTTTCTGAGCTGCTAAACCGCTATTGCCTGCACTTGCTGGACTGAGAGGGGGACTCGCTGTCATACCTTGGCTGTGCTCTTGAGCACATTCAGCCTTCACTGCAAGTAAAGTATGTCCACATGTCCTTCTCTTGACATTCTACCCTCCTGGATATCAGGACTTACTCTTTTT
>PVHY01000499.1:38023-226859 GCA_004024945.1 Uropsilus gracilis | reverse complement strand
TCTTACTTTGCTTTTCTCTCTCTTTCTCTTTCTTCATTCTTTCTACTTCTGTATCTTCTAGTGTGCTGATTCTTTCTTCTATTTCTTCTAGTCTGCTTTCCTGACTCTTCCCTGCATTTTTTAGTTCTTCTGTTGTTCCTCTTATGCCTTGCATCTCCTGCAGTTTCTTATTTAGGGTTTTGATTTCGTTTTTCTGTTCGCTGATGATATTGTTCATTTTGCTGCATTGTTTTTTATATTTTTCTACTATTTCTCTTAATTCATTGAGAGCTTCTCTTCTTTTGCTTTCCCTTTGTTCCCCCTCTTCCTTGGCCTCTTTGAGTGCTTTTATCACGTTGATTCTGAATTCTTTGTCTGACATATGGAGCATTTCTTCAATGTCTTCCATGTTGGTTTTTTCAAATTGTTTATCCTTAGGTGGTGAGTTATTTTTCTTAGGGCTTGCTTGAGTGTTTGTGTTCTTCCTTTTTCCTGTGTTTTCCTTTCGGATCTGCTCTACGTATTGGGTGACTACCGCTCTAGCAGTAGGCATGTTGTAGCCTATATAGTCGTATTTACTGCTGCTTATGTGCTTTTTGTAGTGAATGTCCTTGTGTTCTGAGTTGCGCGTAGGGCGCCGGCGCTTTTGGGCTTTGGGGCCTGACGACCGTGAGACGCCACGGGCTGTTGCAGGTAGGGAGCCCACCTCCTGTCTCGCGTGGTCTCCTCCCCCAGGTGCTGGCGCGCTAACTGCTCCTTTCAGGCGGGTTGGAGTCCCCTCTGCAGGTGACTCCCATCCCCGAGAGAGTCTCAGTCCACTCCCGGGACTTTGGGGTCTGCGGCGCGATTACGCCAGGTGCGGCTCCTTTTCCCGAAGATTTTGATTTCTTACCCAGTCTCACAATCTTTCATTAAAGAAATTTGATACATTTGAATTTTCTATAACTCTTTTATCTTTACCTAGTTTGCTTTTCTTTGTTCTCCTTATATTTTTATCAGTTTTGTGGTCACACATTTTATCTCTTTCCTTGTAGGGGTTAACTTGATATTTTCTTACATATAATCTCTGTACACACACATTGTCTACTCCACATAAGACAGTTTGCCTTTATAATGTACTCCCATCTCACCTCCATGTCTTACTGAAATAACATGGAGTTTTAGTTCTAGATGGTTATTTGTTCATTAAAAAGCAAACTATTTGACTCTGTCTTCCAGGGAGCCACCAAACAAGAAAGAATAAATAAATCTTTGTAGATGGGTCTCTTAATCCCGCCCCTTGTAGGTGGGGGAATTAGGGTTATTATTTTCATGTCTACTTCTGAACTGAGAAGCAGGGGTGGGACCTAAAGCAAGCAAAAATGCAATACAATTCTTTCCTTTCACAGATAATCATTCCTTTTTCTTGAATAAGTGCTGGCCAGGTTGCTGTAAGCTTTTGGGTTATTTTCAGAAATCCAGAAAAGTTAATTCTGAAAGTCTGTCTTTATGAAAGGATAAAATTTGAATATCTTGACTGTCATTTTTGCTCATTGAAGATGTCATTCCAAAACTCATTAATTTTTGTCTTGCTAAAAAGTTGTACTTTTCTGTTTTATACTATAACTTCTAATGTTTTATTAGAGCTTAGATATTGTGGACAATATAATATCAGGTGCTGGATTTTGCGGTATTTCTTTTAAATATTGTTGGACTTTGTAGTAAATGCCTTGGAATAAGTTTGACTCTTTTAAGCTTTATTGAGCTCTGTGAAAGTAGCTCCAGAAATGTCTTTAATCAGAGGCTAACTTGGTTCACCTATGTGAAAATTAGTATGCAAAAGCATTGTTTCAATGACGTAAGCAGGCCAAAGTGTATTTTCACACAGGTGCAATCACTATAAGCTGCAAAATCCAACCAGAACTTACTTACAGGAGCTCATGCAACTTGATTGCTCCATAGAAGCAGAGGAAGGCTATCCTGGCTTAGCAACAGTCAGGTTAATGAGTCAACCCCCCTCCCAATGACACAACAGAACTTTTCTTCTTTGTTCTGGGAAAGTGTGCCACCATCTCACCTGAGACTGCTTTTCCTTATTTTTTTCTAATGTTTTTGACAAAGTCCAATTTGTTGGTGAGATAACCAGCTTTTTATTTGTTTGAGAGCAACATGCATTAAAGTAATATATCATAAAATATATAAAGTAATATACCTTGTATCCCGTGTATGAACTGTGGTTTCTGCATTGTCCAATATAACAGGATATTCCCAGCATGTGGGAGCTCCAGGAGTTATTCTAACTCTAGAGTTATATTTTATGCAGCTTCCTTCACCTTTCATTTTCTGTCCACAAATTCTTGCTACTTGATACCTCTCAATTATGAAATATTTCCCCTTAAATCAGCAAAATTGCTGAAATACCCCATACAGTAAAATGGGAGAATCACAGGACTAAACTTTTTTATTTATTTATTTTTTAGGCACTGCTTTCCTGTGTTATCTCTTTTCTGATGGCTGAGTACCAATGTTTCATCAATTTGGTTACAGTGGAGTGTTAGGGTAGTCCCTATGTACCCTTGCAACCAGAGGTCGAAGCATTCATAGCGCTCTCATTGGCATAGAAACAATCCCTGGTCTTACTCTCACTTGTTCTTTGGTCACCATTTCTCTTATATCCCGCACCTTTCTTCACCTTGGTTTTGTTTTCTTTTTGCTAAAATACACTGTCTATTGGAAGGACTTCTTGGGTGGTATGCCTTTTGAACATTTATGTGTCTAAAATTTCCTTCATTCATTGACTGGGTAAATAGATCCATGTTTAATAAAGGAAGAGTTTAAAGATATTGCTTACCAAAATCAATGTCTCACACAAAATTTCTAATACCAATTTGTTGATAGTCTGTTCTTATCTATTTAGAAGCATTTAGAATTTCTCGTTCTTCTTGGAATTCAGAAATGCATGTATTCCATGAATCAAAACTCAACTTATTTTATGGTAAGAGGCTGAAGAAAGATATTTTTGATATCAAGCATCCTGGGCAAAAATGTGAAAGATGCATTTCCCCTGTAGACCTTTATGAGTTCTTGTCACACAGGATATCTTGGACACTCTGGATCTGTCTTTGTCCCCAGTATCCCTGTCTGTCCTCCTTATTATTTTGAATTTCCTCATCTAGTGTGCCAGTAGGGCTTGCTTTCTTATTTAGTGATTTTGGGTTCTGTGAATTAGGCCTGTGCTACTTGTTTATTTGACAGTCCTTTTTGCATTATTCTTTGTGTAAAAAATAAAAGCTCAAAGAGTTATCTCCTATAACTTATAAGCTTTTAAAATTCAGTATACAAACATTCTGATATTAAATATATCAATTTTACATCTAGGTCTCAAAGAAAAAATATTTCAGGTAGAAACTCAAGTGTCAATATGAGAATGACATATACTTACTGGTAAATGTTATACTCTATGAAAATTAATTTGAGGTTTAAATAAGCACAATTGAATGATATTAGAGGTGACAATGTGTTAAAGAGAGCATTGCAATGCCCATTTCACTTTGTGACTTGTTCTCAAATTCTCAAATAAATTTGATGTAATGTCATTAAAATTGAAGTCATTCCATGGACGGCTACAGCTCTTGATTAAGAGTATTTGAAACAGTTACGTGTGTGTATTTAATCTAGTGTGCCTGCTGCTAGACAACATAAGAAATAGCTATTTCTTTCCCAGTTATTCAGCAGAAAAGAAGGAAAAAAGGCAATATAATCTGGGGTAGTAGTTTTTTCTGTAAGTACAGGAATTTAGAAATGTCAGTTTCAATCTTATGCTAGTGGAGCATGCTCTGAAGTTTGATAGACATATGTAAGGCAAGAAGAGTAAGTTACTTTCTTTCGGGATCTTAACATTGTTAATAAATATTTATTTATATATATTGAGCAACAGCATTTGTTGACATTCCTCTTTGTGGCTGCAGCACAAACTATTTTCAGTGTCAATTATCTTCTCTGTGGCTGAAATTATTTTATTAAGAGTTCTGTTTCCTTAAGGACCCTGGACAAATTGTAGTGTTCAACTGTGTAATTTGAAAGGCAAGGAAAATATAAAAAGAAAAAAAAATGAAAGAAGAAAATATGAGCAAATTCATACTTAGGGATTAATCTTAGGAAAACAAAGTCCTACGTCCTCTAAATTTCAGGTATCAATGTTGGTATCTGTTCTAAGCTTCCACCAGTACTCTGTGATGGGGTGTTTTGAGTAGACCTAAGGAATATTGGGCTTCTATGTCAGCAAAGTGCTAGTTGGGGGTTTCCACTCTAGCAAAGAAACCCAGTTCTGGGCTTAGGTAATGCATCATTATTCTGGCCTCTGATATTCTTGTAATTCAAAATATAGAAAGCAGGAAATGACAATAAATAGACAGGATTTTAACTTCCTATAGTGCCAGTCTATATTGAAATACTGATAGAAAAGAGATTTTTTTTCAAAATTGAAAAAGAAAAAAAGAAAGAAGTAGAAACAGAACATACTGAAGAAGATGTAGAAGATGTAAAGAGAAAGTGAAAATCTAAGACTGAGACAGAAAAGCAAGTGTTATCCGAAGCACAAAGTCTGCTTGGGAGTGAAGGTTTTAAAAACATCTTGAGTAAGTTAAATGTGTGCAAGGGCAGGCATCCTGTCAGCAAGAATCCCTGATAACAAAGGCCTGGTTTCAGTCAATCACCACAAAAGGAACAGCATCTGTTGGAGAGAGAGTCTGCATGTGCTTAGTTGTGCCAAATTAAAATTGTTGAAGTGATCAGTCAATTTGGAAAAGAAACTGGACTAGCCAGTTTCTGGGGAGTTTTGATTTTTCAGAAAGGGAGGAAGACAAAGAGTCAAAAATGTCTATGTTGGGAGAAAGAATTTAGGAGAGTAAAAATGATTAATCCCACAAATGCCAGCTGCTTACATTCAAAGGGGCACTTATGTTACATTGCTGGTGACAATTGTAAACTAGTATGATTCTCTTGAAAGCAATATGGCAACCCAAAGCAAGGAATGTAGAGACAGTCATGGCCCTTAACCCAGGAATCTCACTTTGGGGAATATAGCCTAAGGAAATAATTCCACAGAAGCGATACATTTACATGTGAGAAAATATTTAGCAACATTCAGGGTACTAGTATTTTAACAACAACTACAAAATGGCTCAGAAAAAAATATATGTATAAAACAGTTGTAAAATTGCCTAATAAATTATGGAACATTAAGTGTATGGAATGTCATTCAGTTATTAAAATTATAATTGTGAAAACTGAATAATAAGGAAAAATGTTTACGCTATGATGTTAAGGGGGGAGTAGAATGAAAATACTATGCATATTGCGATCATACATCTCTAAGAATATGTGAGTGGAAAAACAATGTGCTAAATTTAACATTAGGGTATTTGGTGAACTTGAAGATTATTTATTTTAAATTGTCTTTATTAAGTGATGAATATATTTTAACAAATTGCAGTGAAAAAACTACTCAAGAGGTATAAAATTAGCAAATAATGGGGTAAAATGTGATCAGGAATCAACCTGTGGAAATTTGTTGATTTGATTTAGCTAAGTTTGAGAATCACTGTAAATATGTGTAATATCTGTTAGCTTTTATAATAAAAATGATTATACAGGTGATGTGAGTAAAATGAAAGTGTTCTAGCTTTGATGAGAAGTGAATAGTTCTTTCTCCATGACCATTAGTTACAGAGATGGAGTGTCAACAGAAAAGGCAAAAAAACCACTAATTTATCAGAGAACACATTTGCTGTCTTGATTCCCCATGCCAGTGACCACTACCACTGTCCACTCCCACCAAAACTTGCCCTCATATGACCAATACATATAAAGGAATATGTGTGTTTGCTTATACCTTTTAAAAATTTAGGACTATTTTACATGTAAAAGATGTATGTGAGTTTTAAGTGAAGTTTACTGAATAAAAAGTGAATCCTTTTTCTGTTTTGGACTGCTGTCTGTCTGGACTGGTCACTGGAATGTGGCCAGTACCTCAGAAGTTTCCAGTCATGACCCTTCTTTCACTCACCAGTAGTAGCCACCACCTGGAAATGGTATACTGATTTGGGCGGTGGGTGGGGGGGATAATCAGTCTCTGGTTCCTCTTGCTTTTTCATATAGATGCCAGGTGCACAGAATTATATTAGTCATCATTCATGCTTCATGGAACACTTATAATTGGCCTGTCCTTAGATTGTTATTTTCATTCCATTTCATAGTAATATGATGAAAATTATGAATTCATCACCTAACCCAAGAATTAAGACATTATCACTAACTCTACAATTCTATCTCCTTCTTTCCCAGAGGTATCCAGGATCTTGAATTGTGTGTTATTCTTTCCTTGCTCTTTTTAATATCTGTGTATGTATGTTCAGAAAATATATGTTTAATTTTGTCTGGTTTAGAATTTTCATGAGTGGAATTAAATTGCATATATTTTTTGGTGATTTGATACTTTTCCTAAAATTATTTATAGGATTTATATTTATAGGATTCATCTCTGTTGATGTGTCTGTCTCTAGTTTATTTTCAATTCTAAATAGTGTTTGGGTATGTGATTATATCATGATTTATTTATTCAATTGAATGTTATAGACATTTGTTTTCCTAGCTTTAAAATTCTGAGTGCTGCTTTGGATAATTTTGAGCATGTTTCTGGAATTTTTCTAGGCTATATACACTGCAAGTACAAAATATTAATTTCAGCAAAGTATTGAAATTGATATGCAACCAAAATTTAGCTCAAGCATAATGGTATCATCATAATAATATCAATTCTATTACATAAAAATAAAATCAAAATGCATACCATTGCATAAAATGTAATTGTTAGTTAAATATTAAAATTTTTAGTGACAAAATTTTAAATATTTGAAATGGCACACTAATTTCTCAGTACTACTAACCATTATCAGTTCTGTCACTCACACTGAAGTAGCCATTTTTCATTTTCACAATAAATACTATTTTTGACTTAGGATCATGGGAAAAATAAATGATCGCCTCACCTACTCTAGAGTAGAGTCTAGAGTAGGACCTCTGGTGGGAACGCTGACACTAGTTAGTATGCATTCTAATAATAGGAGTAACAATAATAACAAGCTAGTAGAAAGACATAACTTCATTTCCAGTCAGTCATGAACTTGAAAATTTGGTCCATGTTGATGATACAATTTTTCTGATGCACACTGAAATTTTGCATATTGGTTAAAGATCATGTCTGATTCTTTTCTGAAGTAGACTTAAGGTTAATATCTTCAGATATGTTTTTAAATTTCTAATACTATTGGTTATAATTTTTCCTACTTCCATCAAACTGCAAGAAATAGTGTTTTTAATCTCAGATTTAGAAATGAGGAGATAAAACACATAATTCATTTTCAAGATAAAAAATGAAAAGTCATATGGAAACATCCATTTGTATCTCAGCTTTTCACTATGTGGACAGTAATTTCAGGTTCATTTTTGAGTTGAGTGATGGTAGAATTTTTCCAATAGTTTTTAGGTAGGAAAATTCTTGGAATTATAAGGCAATTGGTTGTTTCTCTAGCATCTACAACAAATAAATTATTTCACTATGTGCTGGCGCATCCTGCTTTATTAGTAATAGTCACTGAAATATATAGCATTAAACTTTTTTGCTCTTTCTTTTATTAGCATGTAGCAATTACTTTTCTGATTTTTAAAAGTGCCCTTTTGGAAATATAATACAAGACTGTTCCCAAACCTCCTGTGTGACATGTAGGTTTTGACTTAGGTAGAAGAAGGGTAGTCGAATATCACGGTGTTCCCGACCTGTCATTCTGTGACATTAATGTCAAAGATTGAACACAGCAGCAGGGCATGTGAACAAACTGTTATATGTATGTGATTTCTATTCCACTTATAGTCCTTGCTAGATGATCTCGTCGTTTATGATAATTGTATCATGTTTATGTTAATTGTTTTTTTGCTGCCGTTAAGCAACATGATTAATAAAATTGATGCAATGGACATATATAAATCATCAAATTAAACAACTATAGGAAACATTTTATTGAACCATATGCACAATTTCAACATTCTCTGATAATAGAACAAATTTAAACAAACATCAAAGTACTGGTTCATATAGATGCATTTCTGATCATACCACAGTTAATGAAGGAATAAAAATTTATATATTTAGAAATTTAAAGGCATTCATTTTCAAAATAAACCCATGAATGAAACAATAAATCACACTGGAAAATAGAAAATATTGAACTGCAATAATGAAAAATGTTGCTTGTTAATTATCATGAATTCAAATAGATGGGAATATATAGCCTTACAACATAAAAATGCTGACACTTGAAAAGGAGGAAAACTGAAAATGTTAATAAGCTAATCATCCCAATCAGCATTAGACAGCAACAGTGAAACTCAAAGAACAATAGCAATATAAAAGATATAGCATGAAAATAAAAATAATAGAATTTAATATATATAATTAAACCTTAGAGAGAATTTTTAAAGACTAACTGTTCTCTGAAAAGACTAATATAATTGACAACCTTATGGATGAGAGGGAAGAAGAAAAAAAATGACACAAACTATATTAAGAATGTAAAAAGTGTGGAAGCTTGCTAACATTAGAAAATAATAAAATACTAATTTATAGGCAGTGTCATGGAAATATTTAGAAAATGAAGATGAAATAGGTTAGATTATATTAAAATATAAGGCACAACATATAAAGGTAAATATAGTAGGGTGTACTCTATAATTGGTTATATTTGCCATTCAACTCAAGACACAACAGAAAAATTTATAGGGCTGTAAACATTAAAAAAGTTGTATTAGTAGTCAATATTTTTTTTTTTTTTACAACAATGCAAACTGAAGGCCAGATGGCTTCCTTGGCAAGTTTCATCACAAATTCAAAGTACAAAATCTCTTGGAAAAGAAATCCAGTTCTTGACAAATCATTTAAGAGGTGTAGAAAACAAGACATGCTCCCAAACTTGCTTTATTAGGCTAGTTTAATCTTGACACTGAGAATTTAGAAGGATTATTCAAGAAAGGAAAAACAGGTCCCCTGTAAATATAAATAGAAGCAAAATCTTTACACTAAGTATTAGATTGAATCTATTAATATGAAAGAGGGATAATAGTACATTACAAACACTTTGGGTTTAATCCAAGAATTCAAAATTGATTTAACATTAGAAAAATTAATTCAACAGGTGAAAGGGAAAAACTCATGTAATTATCTCTATGAAGAAAAACTGTTTGCTAAAATTTACCCCCTATTTATGATTAACACTGAGAAAACTGTTCCTTAACCTAAGAAGTATTTTTTTGTTTTTATTGAAGTTGCATTATAACATGTTTCCAATGTACATCATTGTGAATCCAATTATTATTAAATCTTTTATTTAAAGTGGAATATTGAAAACTTTGCCTTCATACTCAGTAAAAGATAGCAGGTTCCCATCTTCTCTTCTTTTAATATTTGTTGGAAATCCCAGCAGGCACAATAAGGTATGAAAAATAAATAAAAGGAGTGTAAAGAAATTAATCTTTTTTTATATTCAAATAATGAGTATTATTACAATTCATATTTTTTACATTTCATCTATAGTTCTTTTGATGCTAAGACGCATCATTATTGTCTAAGAAAGGAAAAAATGATGCCAATTAAAGTCTGACACTACCTCAACAATAGTCCTTCATATTATATGAGTTAGTTTCTATTTGTTCGGAAGAATTTGGCAGTATCTCTAGTCTTACAAGGTTTAGGGAAGATCTGCCTAAATTTTTATTGTGTAATGCATGGTAGATAATTATTTTGCACTCATTGCAGTAATAACCTGTCACACAACTTTTCCTTCATGTGGACATTTTTCTTTCTGTATAACACTTGGTTATTGTTTTGCAAGTGAATATGTTATTTTGGTATTTCCTCCCATAATGGATATTTACTACATAGATATCTAACTTCTGTTTCTTTGCCTTTTTACATAGTCAGTATTATTTCTTTCCAAGACTTAATGATGGTGTCAATATTTAATAGACATTTTAATTGACAGTTACCTTCAACACAGATAATACTATTTACATACACAATTCAGTTGAATGAAAATATAAACATCTATCACCAGTTCAGTCATTCACAAGTAATATGAAAATGATTTAAGTCAATCAATGTTTCTGTAAGACAGGGAAAAATCACTGTTGGATCATTTTCTCTGTTCCATTGTCTGTGATCCTTATCTATATATTTCAAATTGAGTACTTCTTATTAAGTGCTGATACTTAGAATAGTTAATTTAAATAAATGATCACTGAGTTTATACTCAGAGAGCTGATAAGTACTGTTTTAAGATATTAAGAACATTAGCGTGCTAGATCCTATAACAATTTTCTTGGGTTGGGTCAAATTTTTGGTGACATCGTAAAGATGAAAAGAATTTGAGCAGGAAAGACATCTTTTTCTCTGACTTCTTCATGTTCTATCTTTTCAGAAAACTTGCAAGAATTGATCAGACAATTTTATCTTGTACTAAGTAAACTCTAAATAACAGCCACTTTACGAGTGGCAACCCTTTTATGACTTCCACTTTTAATAGCTGACCATTTTGTAAGGCATGGTATGACCAAGAAATCATCTGCCTAATAAGACAGGTAAGAAATCTTTTTCAGACAGGTGGGTGCTTATCTTTTCATTCCTGCACCAATTATTTCTGTTGCCATTGTATAGTCATCCTCCCTGGGTGCTTCCTCTGACTTCATCAGGTAATGTGCTTTTTTTGTTAATCACACAATATGGCTTTCTTATCGACCCTTCCTATACTGTGCTCTTTCATTTTCCATCTTCACCATTGTGTAGTGAGTACACGAGCAAAGCAAGATACATTTACTGTGTTCTTTTGGAAGAAAGTGATTGTCAAAATAATACCATCCTACTCCATAGATCTCTTCCCCAAGTGACACAGCTGACGGCTTTATTGACAACAACAAATGTTTGCTTTGGGAACTGTTGCAAAACCAATATTGCTGGGGAAGAGAAAAAGAACTGTCTTTCAGTTTTCATCAGCAGCAATCAAATTATGTATGAAGTCTACTATAAAGTTTGTATTACTGAAATGTGAAAAACAGGAACATGCAGACACCTTGGTAGAGGTTGGGGGTGGACACAACTATGTAAATATAATGTCTATTTTTTTCCTTAATGGGAAGGTTATTCAGAAAAAGAAACTCTAAATCACTCTCCCATCAATTTTGCAGTTATTTCCTTTTATATATTTTGTAATCAAGCTTATTGTGGAACAGAACTAAGAAGAATTTTGTCCTGAGTATCTTGCCTTGTTAACTTTTGCAAGTTGTTTTCCTGATCTGTCTGACTAGAATGGTAACAAAATTGTCAAGAATTATTTGACATTTATACTTCATGAATATATTAAAATTCCTTTCAGTACTTATGGTATTAGTATAGAGGGAAAAAAATCTCTTACCTCTTTGGGTTCTCCAGTTGGACAAGTAATCAAAACATCAGATGGGTTAGCAAAGGAAGAAACCAATTTAATAACACACAAATAAGAAATTACACTTATAAATTCTAAAATGAAATTCAGTGAACCAGGAATATTTATCCTCTGTTAAAAGCCTTGTGGATCAAAGAGGGAGAAAGAAAAACTTAACATGACAAGGAGTTTTACTCTGAGTGAAGATTCTATAAAACTTTCTGGATGAAAACCCCAAACCAACATTATTCTAGATCATAAAAAAGGTCAAAGAGTTTCTAGACTTTAGATTCTTGACTGCTCTTAAAGCAATCTATATTCTTTAAGTAATGATAATTAACTTCCCAAATCTCAGGGGTTTTCAATTGACCTTTTATTTCCCATACCTGGTGACAGAATCTTTCTCTGGGTATGATGAGAAAAGCCTATCTGACCCTGTTGGGAAGACAGATCATACAGTAATAATACTTCTAACAATGTTGATTAGAAGTTAAGAGTGTTGACTCTGGACTTGCTATTTGTTACAACTTTGAGAAAGTTACTTAACTTCTCTTAGTCTCAGTTTCCTCATTTTTTAAGTGGGAATAATAAATGTACTCATCTCAGGGTTTAAAAAGAAAATATAATATATAATACAGAGAGAGAATGCAAGAAAATGCTCTACAAAAGTTAGCTATTATTGGTAATAGCATGAGGGCTAATGAGCCAAGGAACTGTATCATTACAGTTATGGTGTAGGGGGTATAACTTAATTCATGCCACAGCTGATGTCATGAACCATTTTATTAAATAGGCTTCTGCTTCTAGCGTTCTTACCAAACACAACAACAAAAAAAATCCCAAAAATCTACTCTAAATCATAAGACTCCAAAATAGAACACAGAATGGCAATGGATTAGACAAAATTACAATGCTAACCCGTTGGCTGTAAAAATTATTTTCAACTTGAGAAGGAAATAAAAGCTAATGCAATGAATGGAAGTGAAATAAAATAACCTTGAAAGTGATGATTAACTGATGAATGGATGATTAGGAAACTCTAAAAATGAAATGTGACCTAGATAAAGGCTTTTGGCAAATGTTTGAGTTCTTAAGAAATGCTAGATTGTATAAAAGAACTTGTAGACTTACACTGAGACCCTGAAGCAAGCAAGCAAGTAAGCATACAAACATATAAATAAGCCAGACGTATCAGGAGATGCTTAACTATACAGAGCAAGCCAGTTAAAATCTCTTATCACCCAAAGTAATACAATCCACTGCAATTAGCTAGCACTGGTGAGTTCAGACTGGGGATGTAACATATACAGAAATGTCAAGTAATAAAATGAAGGCATTCACTTTATTACCATGAGCATCTAGATTGGGTTAACAGTCTTACTAGCCCTGACCAATATCTCTTTCATTTGCTGAAAAAGTCCCAGAAATTTAACATGATAAAAGATAAATCAGAGCTCTTGAAAAAAATCATTAAGTCTTAAGTGTTAATTTCCTTAGTGAAATCATCACTCTCTCACCTTGTTACATATGAATCATGGCTTTAAAGTGAGAAAGCAGTGCTCAGAGACATTGAGGGCTAAGTTTTATGTTTCCCAGTTTAGGTCAAGTCCTCAAACTTCTAGTAAAATCTACCAATTTGGAAGAGCCAATTGAGAGGCTCTGACAAAAAGGGAAAGAAAGGTCAGGGTGGAGTGGCTATCTGAACAAATAAAAAATGAAGACATATTTCATCACAGGGATCTCATTGACTTTTAGAAACACTTTGAACAACAGCCATGGCCACTGGGGTGCTGTAATGACATGCCCCATTATAAAACGTAACACTAAGTAAACGTAGGAGTGGAAATTTAACAATTGAACATTTAATGGCTGCAATTATGGCAAAAGAATAATGAACCTATTAGACAGGAGAACTGGCAATTACTCTACAGCTTATTGGAATACAGCTGTGAAAAAGTAATACAGCAGCATACTTAAGAATGGTTATTAAAAGAGGATAATGCATTTTGTTTACACTGACAGTAGCAATTTTTCTTTTGAAATGAAATGGGGCTTTTGGCTATCAGACATATGAACTCAGATATGATGAATCCTACTATTTAAAGGTAATGCACTTCAGATATGCCTCTCTAACTATAAATGATGCCTCCACTAAGACCATATGGTGAGATTTTTTTGGTGGAAGAAACGGAAGAAGATGTCAAAATGGACTTATAAACACTAAATAAATCACCTGCAGAAAAGTGGGCTAAATTTTAAATGATCCAAATAGCCACAATAAATGAAACAGCTGCAAGTTCAAAGATGAGAGTTGTCAAGAGAAGGTGTTCAGAACAATTACATGATCTATGAAATCATCATTTTGGTGTCCAGGAGTGATGGATGTGTCCCATTAAATTTTCAAATGTATACACTTCTAAGTACAATTTATATGGCCCTCTCCACTTTCAGATATACCCTTCTAAATGTAGCTATCAGAACCCTGGGACTCAGCCAAACACCAGACTGGCTGAAAACAATAATGCAGACAAAGGGTCAGGCAAGAAAAGTGTCATACTTAAGTAGAGTTGACAGAGTAGAGAATGTACGTGAGTCCCTCAAGACTGAAAGCCTTACCTGGACACTGGTTTGGGAGCAGGGGTAGAGGTAGGGATGTGCAGAGAAAGACATTCTTACAACAAGGCACTGTGTCTGGCCATTTAATGTAAACATTAAAGAATGTTGGCAATATCAAGATGTTCCTTGTTGAATTTCTAGTCCAGCCCTGGGTCTGTTCATAAAATTATATAAAAACCATTCAAAAGGGAGAGAGAGGAAGAGAGAGAGAGAATTTCTCATTTTCAGTGTTTTAAGACTGTTTTTCCAATAGTGACAACTGTGTACTTCCCTCTCCATGGGTTAAGTCTGTTTGAAACTCAAGTTCAGGTCTCTTTTGCAATTCCTTTTCTATAATTTTATAAGATGTGATTAAAGCATGGTAACCAGGACTTGAACTTCAACTTCCCTGGAATATTTGATGGTGCAGATGCCCCACAAGCTCTAGTTTGCATTTGCAGCAATCCAGCAACACACTTGGAACACTAGCTAGCTGTCCTCATTGTGCCTTAGATAGCAAGCATATGTGGCAAGGGACTGTTTTTAATGGTGTGTAGTCTATCTTGTCTAAGGCCATTTAGATGCCTGACACATGTAAAAAGAATAAAGTAAATTATCTTTTGACTTGGCAAAAAATTGCTTAGGGCAAGGAATGCATGTGGATGGTACAAACAAGATATTTTGTGTAGTTTAAGAATCATAGAACAGTTTTGAGACTCTAATGGAATCTGCAGACAATCACCCCAGAAAAATCACACAGATAGCAGTTTTGCACAGAATTTCAGGGCTAGATATCTAATAGGACGTTTGCCATCGTGGATTGAGACTTTCATAAAACAATGACTGGTATGAAAGGTAAAGCTTGTATCCACGTAAAGCTTGTGCAACTGTCAATTCTCATATACTTCATTTAATGAAGCCAATAGTAGATGAGAAATTAAAGATAAGTAATTGAAACAAAGTCATTGTAACTAAGTGGTTCTCTTAGCCTTCCTATCAAGTTAGATTCTAACAGCTTAGATTTCATTTTCTCTTCCTTCCTTGTCTAGCCTGGCAGAAGAGTGATGGAGAACAAGCATCCAGTTTGGACAAAGAATGAGGATGTGAGGACACTCATTTCTGAATAATGAAAGTTGACTGTTAGTGTTGAGCTAGGGTGAAAGATTAGAGTATGGTTTTGTTCATTTTTCCCCCCATCACCTTTGGTTTTACCTCTGAATCAAACTTCTCCCCATCCAAGTTCCAGATGGGAAGGAATGAGAACCCCTTTCTGCAGAGCAACCAATGAAAATAGAAATCTGGTCCCTTCTTTGGGCTTGCCCAGCATCCTCCATTATTTCACTGCCATGTTCTTGCTTACATGACTGCCCTCCTCTGTCCACACAGGTTGACACTTTCTTCAGTTTCTCCATGGATTTGGAGTTTAGTGTCAAAATCAAAATACTGCTCATGATATTTGCGGCAATACAGATGCAGCTGAAAGGGACTATGCTAACCAAGGTAAGTCAGAAGGCTAAATATTGGATGGTCTCCTTATATGAGGCATAGAGAGAAAACTGAACAAAAGGCCAAGAAAAAGACAAAACTTGCAAGCTGATCATAGATCTGAAGCATACAGCAGGGGAAGGGGAGGGAGAGAGGTCATCCACATGTATTAGAATGTTCAGTTCTTAAGTGAGTATTTAGCTTTGTCATTTATTTTTATATACTTGGAACCTCAAAAAAGAAAAGAAAATGCCCCAAACTTTTACATATTCTTCAAATATTCTAGATTTATTAATCCATTTCTAAGAAACTCTGGGGAAAGAAAAGAGAAGGGAATCAGGGGATCAAGTGAAATGGATAAAGTGAAAAAAAAAAAGATGGGACTTTCAGTTAAGGTGCAGACAGATCTCTACTTTTCCTTCTGAATCTTTTGCCATCTCCTGCAACTTTCCCCACAGAAACTGATATGCTCCTTTTCCTTTTGTTCTTTGCTGCTTGCTTATATACTGATGAATATATGCAAATCAAAATATGCAGAGCACATGTATGTCTTCCTTGAGAATATTCTAAAGAGTTTATTAGACACTAAAATATAAAGTACCCCAATTCCCTGATTTCATGACTTGATATACTAGGATTTCCATGAATATTTGTTACTTTGAATTCAAGAGATTGTGCTTTAACACTGGTGCCTTTTCAACTCTTTCTCCAAATGTCCTCAGCAAAGCAATGAATAACTCTACAGGTATTCCCATAGATGAGTTCAATTGGGACCTGGCCTCTGTTCACTCAGGTTTCAGCTGGTCCAGCTGGCACCTGGCATGCACAAAGGAACACTTGACAATTGGAAAGAATGGAATTCCTAACCTCCACTTGCCTTTAACCCATTCTGTGATCCTGAATAAGTTGCTTTACCCTTATGAACTCTGATTACTTCTCTGAAAATAAAAACTTGAACTATGATAGTAAGGGAGATATTTTTCAAATATAAATGTTTGTGATACTGTGGTTTTAACGATTGTTCCACGTGATGCTGTTAATGCTCTAGGACACAAAAATTCATTCCTACATATTTTGTCATCTGAGCAGACCATTCCAATATTTCGAAAGCAAATTAACATTTCTATCCATGCATACAGCTGTGGCATCTTGTTTTTTGAATGCATCAACAGCTTATTTTCACTCGGCATGTCACTACAGAGGTAAATGCAACTTGGTCTGAGGGCCAATTAAAGAAGCTGGGCTTGTAATTATTAAGGAATGGATGCAAATTTCTCAGTAGAACCCAATTCCTTCCTAGATTGCCATGAGAATTTTAAAAGTCTGATGCCAGCCCTACCTACCTCTGGAGATTACGATTACTTGTTTAGACACATTTTATCATATCACAGTGGGAACTGGTTGAAAGCACCAACCCACTGTGCTTTCTCACTTAAGAATTTTCAGCCATGGAATAACAGCACAAGTTGTTTTCTCTAGGAAGTGCGTTTTGCTGATTAGAAAATGCAGAAATAAAACTGAAGTCTAGCAAACAAGGAATTCGCAAAGCTGATTAATAAGAAAGAGGAAATTATGCTGCAACAACATATCTTTATGGATGTAGCTAATAACGGAGGCAAATATTTTGCATTTTGAAATGGTTTATAAATGCAGCTATCAGTTGAATGATAGCAGCTTCATTCTTAGAGAATACATATATTGCTTAGAGAATAAAACATAACTCTTAATAAGTGATGAAGTTGTGTTCACTATTGGCAGAAAATTAAACAAATATTATGGGCAATTCTTTATTTTTTAAAATATTATTTCTTTTATGTATTTTTAAGAACAGCAACACTTCTACTTTTTAAAGATGTGACTTTTAACATATTTAGAACCCCTTCCAGACTATGTCACTCTAAGAAAACTGTTTTACAGAAAGAATATCACAGAAACTTGTTTGATTAGTATGCAGCATCAGTGTTTCAATATTTTCTTTGCTAGCATTCAGTGTTCATGGTGAAGAAAGTAACTGTTTACATCCAATGTAACCTTTCCTGGCTTCCTTCATCTTTAGCAGACTTTGAGAAAAGAACATATTTCTTTTACAAATACAATACAAAAATTCTTGCCCAAGGGAATAGCTCTACCCTCTCCAATCTGACAAATTGATGCAAGGTCTTTTTTTCTCCCCTCATTTTCTCTCCCTATTTCATATCACTGCATATATCACTGCTGGTGTATTAATAATATCTAATGATAATTATGTTAGTAATGTTAATGAAGTATTTTAATTCTCTTTCCCAATTAAATCAATTCCCTTGTGCTGAAAAGAAATAATTAGTAATTCCACATTGACTCGCAAAATCTTCCAATTATTTTAATGCTGAATTTTCAGACTTCTGCAGAGATTTGGTAAATAAATAACACCTTTGGATACAACATTTTCATTTCAGCTTCTACATGTGGCACAAAAGGGAGGGAGAGCAGGTTGCTGAGGTGTTACAAGGGGCTGAAACTTTGTGCTGTCATTTGCCAATCCAACAAATCACTTCAATAATATTTAAAAAGTGGGAGAAAGATTGTACTTTTCCCTCAGTTTCTTTTCTAATATATTAATAAGCCATGTCCATCTTTAATTGTTTTCCTTTATCTTAATATATAGTGCAGTCTCGTATTTATCTGAATACTGACTATTAAATAAAGCCAGATGTCACTTTGGATTATACAATGTTTATTTCCCACTCGAGGCACAAACCAGTGGGTGCCATGTACAGTTTGTTTAATGCTCACCCTACTTGCACCTGGCTATTTCTTGAAGCCCAGGAGTTTCAGAATCCTTTGCTTGTGATCTTTTGACTGGCAGGGAGAAAAAGTGTGAAGACATATCTACTCTAGTGTGCCTGAAAATAGAAAGGATGCAGGCTTCCTTCAATTTTCCATTGACAGAAACTTGTTATATGACTTAGTACATGAGAGCAGAGAAATACACTGAAGTACACAGAGATTTTGTGAGTACCAAAAACCTCAGTCATATCTTGAGACAGTGTACAATTATCTCCATGCAGGAAAGGAAAAAGGAAAATTCAAGGTGTAGTTAAAAAGAATGATCCTTCATCTGAGAGTATGGAGGGGTTTTCGATGAAGCTTTTCCACACTCAAAAATATAAATCATTCTGTCATAGGAATGACCATGCCATATTTTAATGTTAGATATTTCCATTTTGGAAACCATTTGGCCATACTATTTCCTCAGAAACTTTCTTATCTCTAACACATAAAATTGCTGAATAAATACTTGTTGAATCAATGTCAGTTCATTTCAAACCTCTAATAATCTTGCATCCCCATCACTGGTCAACTGACAGTGTCTCTGATGAAAAAATAATTTGGTTACAGACTATTTTGCCACAGTATATAAAGATCTTTGGGCACCAAATAAGCCGTTTTCTTTCCTCCTTTTATAGTCACTATCCAGATCTGTTCTCTAAAGAGAAGAAAAAGACATGGAATGGTAGCCTCACTTTACCTCTTTTTTTTTTTTTTAAGTAGCTTTTCTGGTATTGATTAGGGCAAATTCTAATGATTATTACAGGTAAACTGCAACAGGTTTAATAACTAAATAAATTGAGGTTATTCCTTACTTTTGGCACTCAGGACAGATGTTCTTGTTTAGACAGCTATTTTTGTTTGTGACTGTAAGTCTCCTTCAGTATAAAAGGTCCATAACTTTCTGCTGTGTCTCCCATGTAACAGTGGAGGGCCATCTCTATTCAAGTCAGCTGAAACTGGAAAGAATCAGAGGAGGTCTTATCAGGGAGAGTTTATGATACATATTTTTATAGGTTTCAGGATTGTATACATTATTTTCCCCTATAGTTCACTGACAGAAATTCAGTCCTGTGATCATATCTACTGTGAGGCAGACTGGGAAATGTTTATTAGCTACCATCCAGGAGGAGAAACACAACAGTCCCTGTCACAAAAGTTAATACAGATTTAATAGATATAATATTCATAAGATATTAATTCCTAGAAAATCTCAGAACATGTTAATAGAACTTTAAAAATTTATTTATATTATACTCAGATATAAAAATGTACACATAATATATAATATATATAATCTATTAGTTTTTAACTCTTCTGTTGTCACTGTTAGGTGATAGAAACAGAAAAGAAAGCAGATTTTAGCTCAATTATGTGATACACTACTGTAGAAGCTTTCTTATCTAATGATCTCATTATCAATATTTGATTACTATAAAAACTTAGTAAGGCAGGAACTTATAAGAATAGATTCATAGATAGATTGAAGATGTACACTTAAAACATGTAAGTATACATTATTTTATTTAGTTTTTAATATAAATGTAAAGAATCCTTCCTGTATGGATATATTAATTAAAGTACATTTTATTTTTCTTGCCTAAACTACATCCACTATGTGTTTTATACAATTTTCAGTGTCAATTTTCTTTAAAGGAGCAAATTTCCAACATCTTCCACATTTTAGTTATTTCTCCCACATTCTATTTGACTCAATTTTTTTAAATGACATTATCATCAAGATCTTCAGGACATTTGTATACAATTTTTTACTTCATGGTGAAGCCCATCAAACAAAACAAATTTTTTTATCTACAATTAATAAATGTACACATCACTTAGCTTTGGAAATAAAGCATTACCTGCACACTAACAGCCCCACTGTTTTCCCTCAGCACAGCCCACCTTTCTCTTACTTTTGAAGTAAACACTTTCTTTACTTTTATATTAATCATTTCCTTAGCTCATACTGTAGTTATTCTAGGTAAGTATATTTTCCTGAAAATACATGTTTTGTTTTGTTGTTTTTGTACATTAATTCCACGTAATTGTTCATTCAGAATTATTCCTTTGAAACCCATTTGTGTAAATGTGTATTTCTGTTATTCATTCATTTTAACCATTATGTCTTATTCCACATTTTGAATATGCCATAATTTATCCGTTTTATTGTTGATGAAATGTGGGTTAATTTTAGGTTTTGCATGATGAACATTCTTCTGCATGCTTCCTCCACACATACCAATTCTCCTCTGGTTTTATTTACAAGTGAAAAGCCTAGGTCATTGCTAATATGAATGTTCTAATTCATCACAGTTCTAATGCCAGACAGGTTTCCAAAGGGGCTATACTAACTTACAACCCTACCAGCTGTATGTGAGCATTACTATTGTTCTATAAGATCTTCAAAACTTGGTAATTTCTCCTGTTTATTAGGGATTATTGCTGTATTGTTGGAGAAATATAGTATGTTTTTGTCAGATTGTGGATTTTATACTTCTTTTCATTGTGACTTTCAGTGAATGGGGATTTAAAAGATACCCATGTAATAGAATGTATTGTGTATAAATTGAGTTTTGTGTCTTATTTTAAAAATCTTTATTATTTCAAGGTCATAAAGGAACACTCCAACATTCTGTTTTATATGTTCTATAATTTTCCTTTCATTTATCAGTATTCAAGCTATTTGGAATTTATTTTCTTGTTTGGCAAACAGTAAGGGTCTAGTTTCATGTTTTGTTCAGTGAAGAACCAATTGTGTCAGTGCTTTTTATTAAACAATCTGTCATTGCTCCACTAAAGCCAGTTTACTAATGTATTATGTTTCCATGCTACTGGGTCTATTTCTTTACTCTTATTCCAAATCATATATAGATGATTATTGCTATAGATTTGTACATTTGTGGAAATTGTTCTCTAATTTCCTTTTGTGAAAAAACAGACATTTTATGATATTGACCCCTCTTATACATGATCATATTAAAGTTATACACTTATTTAAATTTTTTTAATGTCTTCTAATTTATAATTTATAATTATGTCCTTATAAGACATAATTTTATCCTTGAAAGTATTTTATATCATGTAATTGTCAAATCATGATATTTTTGATGTTTGACTTGCTTAAATTATCAAATTCTTTATTTTTCTGTAGTCACTTTATCTCTTTTATCTGCTAATATGGTTAATTATATATTTATCGATTTGTCCAATGTTAAGTCAATCTTGAATTTCTGGGACGAATACAACTCATTCATGAAAATACCACCTAAAGATGTGTGCATTGGGTTTACTGATTGGCATGACTATGTTTATGTTCATAAGACATATTGTGCTGTTGTCAGATTTTGGTGTCCAGGCTATATCATCCCCGTAAATATACTCTCTTATTTCTCTACTTCTAGAAAAATTTGTGTTGGATCAGCATGCATGTCTCTTGCATATTTGATGAAAATGCCGATTAAGCCAGCAAATATAAATATCAGTTTGTTAATAGCTATGACTCCTCAGTTTTCTTATTTGTGAATCAACTCTGGTAAAATACAGTTGTATCAAAATTTGCCCATCCTATCCTAGTTTGCAAATTTTTAGATATGAAGTTGATTTTAATATTCTCTTTTTTAGCTTCTCTCCTATGTAGCTATACAACCTGTTGCCTTCTTAAAATTATTCATTTATTCATAATAATTCTCTCCATCAACAATTTTTCTTCTTTTGAAGAAATTTATATTTCCTAAGAACCAACATTCAAATTGTTCACAATTTTCATTGTAGCTTTCCTATTCCATTTCATTGATTTCTACTTTCTTCCTTATTTCTTTCCTTCTGCTATTTTAAGATTTACATGAGGTTCTCTTTCTAACTAAGTAGGTTGAGAAGTTAAATCATTAATTTTCAGCGGCTTTTACTTTCTAACATAAGTGTATAAAGACATAAGTTGACCTTAAACACATTAGCTGCATACTATACATCTATATAAATGCTGTCTCGAGTTTTTCAGTTATGAATATTCTTAATTTATGCTACTTTTTTTTTAAACTAGGAGTTCCTTTGTCATGTCATTCAAACTTCTGAAAATATTTTGGACTTTTTCATTTGTTGTTATTAATTTTTAAAAATATGCCCTGTGATCAGAAATTAATAATACTTGCTACTAGTTGAATTTTTTGAAACTCTATCTTAGTACATCATTAATTTTCATGACTATCCAATGGGTAACAGAGAAAAATGTTCATTATAGAATTTTAGGGTTACAATGGATTTACTAGTCCTAAACTATCCATTATATTGTTTATATTTCTATCATCATCCAAATTGACTATTTAATTTATCAGTTACCGAGGTCTGCATCTCTGCCTACCCTGCTATCATAGTGGATTGTCAGTATTCAATTCCAGTGTCATGATAGACTTTGAGAAGCAAATGTGAAAATTTAGTTCAAAGAAAAGGTTCAAATGAAAGTAAAAATCTAGAAATCCTTGCATATAGATGATCTCTCACGCTGAGAGCTTGGATAAGATAACAGACAATGAGTGAAGACAAGAAAAAGAGACGTCTGAGGATTGAACTGGGAACACCGAGAATTTATAGACTGGAGTGATAGGGAGGGACAGGTATGAATGAATAAAAGAAAGAAGCTGGTGATATAGGAAATGAATCCAGGGAGAAGGAAATTCAAGTGAACAATGTTGTGCAAGCAATGAAGGTTAATTGTGTCAAATGTTGCTGAATGGTCAAGAGGAAGAATAAAAATTGAACAAGAAACCCACTGGTTGTTGCAGCCCATGGCTCATGATGGGAGTAGAAGTATCTATAAGTGGTGCCAAGGGGTAGCTATTACTAGGTGCCAACATTCAGGAGCTGGGGACTATCAAGGATGAAGAGAGGGGGAGTCTGACATGAGCACCTGGACTCTCCCTTTCTACTAATCTTGCTGCCCATCTACCATGTAGGAATCACAATTCACATTCAGATTTTGAGATAACCTTCTTGGGTGCCTATAAAGAGAGTTGGACAAGAGCTCTTGTTCCCTTCCAGTTCTGGCTCATAATCCCAAGCCCTTCCTTTTCCACCTATGATGGAATTCACAGCAACAATGCCCTCACTAATAACCCCCTCTCTTCCTCTAGGGGTTACCTGTCCCAAATTTCCTTATACCTGGAAGAGGCAGGTTTTTTTTTCCCTTACCTTCATTATTCTTTCACTTTAGTGGCAAGAAGAGGAATTCTCTATGCTGATGAAGCAGCACTTTGTGAGCTATAAACAAAGACTCTTAAAGTGTTGAACTTTTTATTTATAATTACTCATGTTTGGTCTATAAAAAAGGTGAATTCCTCTTCTCAGTCTTTCCTCTCACACATGCTTACTCACACAAACTTGGTGTTGATGCTGGCTTGGAGGAAGATGGCTGCAACAGGCAGACCTTCAGGGAGATTACAATGTAACAGTTGAATACTGGAAGCTTCAGGAACATCAGCATAAGACATGGTATGCTCTAACTCACAGAGATATTCATTCCTAATGGGTTAAAGGTATTAAAGATAACTAACACAGGTCAGTGAGAGGGAGTATCACACTTAGACTTGGCTTGGAGACTCTTATCCAGATCTTGTATCCTGCACTTAGGGACCACAGCTCTGACCCTTAACTGGACACATTCCTCCATAGTGGAGTAGAAGTGTCAGGTTCAATCAGGAACCTGCATCTCTCCTCTTCTCAACTCCTAGGCAGCATTCAGTGTACTTGTGATCCATGGCTCAAATTCTGTTTGTAACGTTTTAAGAATTCATTCCTCTTCTCCCCAAAACTGACCACTTCTCAAGTGAACATCCCTTAAATTCTGGGTGTGCCCATAGATGGTTTTGGGGGGTGTGGCAGTAGGTGGCAGAAGTGTTCAGAAATGTATGAACATTGCAAAATATGGAATGGAATCGGGATGGGAAGAGTGAGGCAATGAGCAATTGAAAAGAATTCCCCAAATCATGACATTATATTATGGGACTTGGAAGTTCCAAAATGTCTTCAATTTAAAACTAATCTTTCAAGTTATTATGACGGTGTAGCTGTGAAAGCATCAAAACAGGGTCATATGCATTAACTTTCATTAGATTGATTTAGAAATTGTGGCTATTTGAAGATATTGTCTGGATTGCTCTAGCACCTATAGATGTTAGGGACAGAGGGTAGGATTTATGGAGAGAAGGAGACTGTTAAGGCTGGTGTGTGTATAAAAGAATGTCATAAAACAATATGTGCATAGTAAAATGCAAGACATAAAAAAATAAATGCTTTCCAGCAAATGCTTTTAGTAAAGCACAGGATCTTGCTCTAACCCTTCCTAAGGATGTGGCCCCAGCAAAATCCTGGCTGCTCTGCTCCTGGGGTATCACTGCTAATCAGACTGGCTCCCTCACTCTCCTTCAATCCCCCTTCAAATGAAAAGCTTCTTCCCTCCCAAGACTGTATGCCTTACTCACCACCCTCCTGTATTTCTCTTGCTTTCTTGCTGAGCTGAATTTTGTCATCTTACCAGTTCCCTTCTGCTCTGCATGTAATAAAACCCCACTAGTCTTTCCAGTCCTAACACAAAGCCCAACCATGGTGATTTCTGATCATCTGTTTATATTTCTGTTTTTCCCCCTAGCATTTGAGCCCCTGAGGTGAGAGAGCATATCCAATTCAGCTTTGATCCTCCATGTCTCTTCCAGAATCCTACACATGCAGGTATTCACTGGCATTCACTGAATGTCTTTAGGGTAAATGAATATTTTCTCTGATTCTTATAGCATATGTATCAAGCCTGATGGGCTTAGTCTTGGAAGATATACTGAGTATATCAGCAGGAGGGCTATTTCCCCTCTGAATAGTCTGTCTTGCTAACTAATTTAAAATTCTAAAAAGGATGCAGTAGTTATCCTTTTATGAATCTTTCAAAGTAACTACCATACTTGGGAAAGCATAGTTGGTTTCTAATAATACCTTGTTAGGTTGATTGTAGAATAAAGGAAGTGAATAAAGCAACTTAGGGTGAAAATGCAGACAGGTACTTCTAAGAGATGATAAAGACAGGCCTATGTCCATAAGTATATTTTGGTGAGGAGAAAGGAAGGGAAAAACTAGAGTTTAGAAATTATCTCTCAGTAATAAAAGATCTTATAGTGAAATTCTATTTATGCTTTTCACTGTTCTTATTCTTAAAATTTAAAGTGATCTTTGAGGTGATCACCACTGTTGTTACACTTTTTCCTCTTAGTGCAGGCTGTCATACTGCTTGACAGTGGCATATTTCTATCTAGTTTACACAACTTGCAAGTACTTCTTAAGCATATTCCAGTTTGTAAAAATAATGCCTCTGTATCCTTTAGACCAATAATAGAGCTGAAAAAATCTTCCTACTAATTCATGCTGGCCTTTGGAATATTTTTTTTTAACATTAGCACAGCAGTTGAATTAATTTCATTATGACTTTAATTAAGTTTTTCTTAAAAAAAAAACCCATAATCACAGATAATACAATTGAGATGGCTTAAGAGTCAGTACCAAGCCAAAAGCTACACTATGATTAGGCAATATATCAGGAAAACACCTTTTCTCACAATTCATTTCAAATAAAAATGAGGAATAGAGCGTAAGGGAACTGCTGAGACAGGGAAATCCTCTGTAGTCAAGCCCCTTTCCCATTAGCAAGGAGTGAGGCCCCGGGCTAGAGCACCAAGCAAGCCACAAACAGCTGCAGTGAAAAGGTAGTCTGGTAGCTAGGGCAGGCAAGTAGGTGTACATGCGTTTAAATTTATTCTTCTTTTTATTCAATTCTAAGTGGGCATTTAAAAAGTTTTCTTCCCATTAGCCAGAAAGAAAAAGAGAAATATGGGATGGTCTCACTTATAGGGAAAACAAACAAACAAGAGGACAAGAAAAATTTTAAACTGACAATAGATCTGAAGCATAGAGCAAGGGAGGGGAAAGAATAAAACCAGGGGAGGGTGAGGGCACTAGAGATAAAGAAGGTACATGGATGATAAGGTTGATGGTGTTAGGGGGCTGTGGCCCCCAGTACTGGTGTTGATGTATTAAAATAGCTATTGTTAGCATTGGTGGGTGGAGATATGGAGAAGGGAAGTTAAGCTTTCTACCAAGAAAAGAGGATGAAATGATCAGGGAGAGGACAGAATAAAAGATAGCAAACAGTAGAGAGAACAGAGAAGGGAAGAGAAGAGAACGGAGGACAACAGAGAAAGATGGTACAGGAGGAGCAACAGAGAGGCTGGAGACCTCAGAGCTGCCACTGCCATGTGGAGCAGCAGGGGGGAAAGAAGCCAAGCTGTGGGCTTCCATTGCCAGCCCAGGCCAGTGAGAAGCCTGGGGAAAGCAGGTTGGAAAAACTTGTGAACTGTGTGAACTGTCTTGGAAACATGGTACTTGAAAGCTTGGTTTAATTTTGATACTGTGAATCTTGGAAGTCTACTGGAGAACTGAGGAGAGTTTGATGTGTTGCCATTTTCAATGTGAGTTGTCTGAAGCACTTGCTGTGTTGCTGTATTGAGTGAGTTTTGCTGATGCCAGGCCACTTTGGAGTTGGAGCTGAAGGAATGCTGGAGCTGTGCCTTTTGGAGAAAAATTGATGATGCCATCCTGGTCTTCCTTATTGGATTTGAATCTCCTGCTTTCAGATGCCATCCTGGTCTTCCTCGTTGGATTTGAATCTCCTGCTTTCAGAGAAGGATCAACGAAGTCATCTTGGCTTCTTCTGACTTGAAGTGAGTGGAGCTGAGTCTTTGAAGGAGTGACAGTGCCATCTTAACTCCTTCATCCGGCTTAAGGTGGGGCAGTCACCATTTTGTGGATACACATGGCTGCTGAAGCCATGCGTGCTTTGGACTAGAGACCGAACTGTGTGGTAAGATTACTAAAGGGGTTCCCTTGTACCCCTCAGTGACTCTTGTCTCATTTGTCCTTTATTAAGTAAATTTTTTTCTGCCTCCCTCTTGCTACTGCATGCACGGGCTGGGAAGAACCTGGTCTGTGGCTGGCTTTAAAGGGCCAGCTGCTCCCCTTTGCAAGTTTGGTTATTTGTTTTGCCTGTTTCTGCCATCCAACTTCAATGGGAGAATATCGGGGTAGACAGCAATGTAATATATATATATATATATATATATATATATATATATATATATATATATATATATATGTGTGTGTGTGTGTGTGTGTGTGAGTGTGTGTGTGTGTATGAATATATAAATACATTATATATATAAGTATATATAATGTGTATCAGATATAAATATATATGTGCAATCAATTAAAAATAATAGAAAAAAGTAAAAAAAGCGAAATAAACCAAAAACAAATAAATAAAAACTTGTCTTCCCTCATTGCTCATTTTTGGACAGTATTTGATTTCTCTCCTCAGGTGTAGTACCATAGTTCTCCCACCATAGCACCAGCTGAGATTCATCCTCTGTCCCTTGTACTCTTCCCTCCTCCATTTAGATCCCCCTCCACTACCCTTCCCGGCTTTGTGACTCAGGCCTTGGTCAGCTGTATACCTTTCAAATGAGAGAGAATTACTCACAAATTCTATTTAGGAAAACTCTGGGTGGTTCAATTTCTCTGGATTTCTTCATGTTTTATTAAATGATAATTTGAAATGAGGCAGGGTTTGAACAGCAGAAGATCTCAATGGGTGTAGCAAATAGGCTCAACTTTGAAAAAAATTTTACCAGGAAATATAGTTAGACTCATAATTAAAGAAAAAAAAAAAAAACAAAAACTACTGCCAGTTTTAAAAACTCAAAACCTAAAAGAAAAATGAAATGTAAAGTAAGTGTTGAAGGACAATTTTGAATTCCCAGGAAAAGTGGTTGGCAACATTCTAGATTAAATATTCTAATTACTCCAAAGGGATCAATGGGCAGAAATAATAGGGAATAATTTAGGTCACTGGAAGACTTGTCTAGTTACCAGAATTAACAAGGATAAGTTAGGCCAGTGAACACCCCGTAATTAGAAGTATTCAAGCAAATTCTGCTCTCCACACTGTGGAGGGAGATTGCCTCAGTTGAAACCCCAGTTCTCCCTACAAGTTGTACCTTGTTGTGCCTTAGTATAAAATGGAGATACAGGCAATGCCTACCTTGTAGCTGGTTTGAGAATTAAATATTAGCAAGAATAAAGCTCACTAGTGAAATGAAAGTTTCAGACGTTATTCATGGTAGCTTTTCTGGAGGGGGTTCTTATCATGGGAATTCATGCTTTGGGTGGTTTGGGTGGATAAACAAGAAAGACTCTTCTCTGAGATTCCATGATTCTCTGGTCTTATATTTCTTGCATTAAGGAGTTCAAACTGCTAATCAATTGAGCACTGGCTGAGACACTATTGAAAAAAACAAAATAACAGAAGCACATGTTTCTCTATTTTTTAACTATCATTCTTTTAAAAATTAATAAGAATAAAAAAATCTTTGAACAATTCCACTCCTGGGAATACAAACACATTAAATCAAAAGGAAATAAACCAAGACAACTCCCTCACACCTTGTACAAAAACCAATTCAAAATGGATAAAAGACTTAGGTGTCAGACCTGAAACCATAATATACATAGAGGAAAACTTGGGTAAAATCCTCCATGAATTACAATTCAGAAATCTTTTCTGGACACATCTACAGGTGGCAAAAAAGATGAAGGAAAACATAAACAAATGGGACTACATCTACATCAAACTAAAGAGACAACCAAAAAAACAAAAAGAACCCCAACAAAATGTGAAAAAATTTTGCCCTTCACAAGACTGATAAGGGTTTTATAACGAAGATCCGTAAGGAACTCACACAACTAAACAAAAACAGCAAGAAACCCAATCCAAAAAATGGGGAGAAGAACTAAAAAGACACTTCTTCAAAGAAGAAATACAAAAGGCCAACAGGCATATGAAAAATTGCTCAGTGTCACTAGCAATCAGGGAAATGCAAATCAAAACCACAATGAGATACCACCTCACACCAGTAAGAATGGCCCACATCAAAAAACAAGTGCTGGCGTGAATGTGGAGAGAAAGGAACACTCTTACACTGCTGGTGGGAATGTAAACTGGTCCAGCCACTATGGAAAGCTGTATGGAGGACCCTCAAACAACTGAAAATGGAACTACCATTTGACCCAGCAATCACTCTTCGGGGAATCTACCCGAAGGAGACCTCAATGTGGGTACAAAGGGACACCTGTGCTTGGATGTTTACTGCAGCACTATTTATAATTGCAAGGACATGGAAACAACCCAAAAGTCTACACAGATGAATGAATGAAAAAGATGTGGCATATATACACAATGGAATATTACTCATCAATTAAAAATGACAAACTTGATGAATTTATGATAACATGGATATACTTAGAAGAAATCATATTAGCAGAAACAAGTCAGAAAGAAAGAGACAGAAACCAAATGTTTTCACTAATATATGGACAACCAAACAAAAGTACACAATGGGGAGGGAGGACCAGCTGGAGCGGTGAGTCAGGGGAGGTGGTCAGTGACCCCTGGGGATTACAATGATATGAAATACATATATAAATAAATGATTTATATAATAAAAAAGGAAATAAAAGCTCCTATATTCATTGCAGCACTATTTACAATAGCCAAGTTATGGAAACAATATAAACACTTAAGGAATGAGTAGTGCATTAGAAAAATATGGTATATATACATGTTGGAAAACTACTGATCTATTTTTAAAAAAGGATGAACTCTTACCATTTTTATGACAACATGGAAGAATCTGAAGACGATCATGCTAAGCAAAATAAGTCTTAAGGCAAAAAACAAATACTGGGTGGTCTAACTTGTGTGTGGAATATAAAGAAACAAAACATAGGATCAGGTAAAATCAAACCAATAACAAAACTAACTGTGGAATTGAGACTAGAAGGTGGGAAGGGGAGAAAAATGGACTATACTGAAAGGACCTTGAGCACTTTGTGGGTGAGATGTGAGGACATGCATCTGAGGAGGTATGATGCTGTCTCTGAATCGTGTACAATGTTGTAAACCAATTCTACCTCAATAAAAAATATATATACATGTAGAAATCACACTTAAAAATTGAAATAAGCTACATATTTGAACAATTACTTATAAAATTATTTCATTACTCCCCCTCCTTACCTGAAATAAATCCTAAAAACAGCGATTGGGCACCTAGATGTAGAAAGGATATAGATTAAAAGGACAAGGGGATGAGAATCAAATTAAATTAATTTCAGAAAATACAAGTCTACAAAATGATAATTCTTTTGGCCAAGGTATGTCCTTTTGCTATGAGTATTAAGCTTCATTAGGGACCAAAATGGTAACACTACTGAGGTTCCTAACCAAGAGGTAATGCACTCATTCCTTGTTGCAAACCACTTTCATGATGCTCCCTTTGCTGTAGTCTTCCCTTTCTCCAATCCATTATGTACTGCTGCCCGAGTATTCCTCCTAAAATGCCAATTCACCCCTGCCAGAACTTCTCACAGTTTCCCACATATCTAGAATATTACATGTAAATTATTTAGTGATTCATCATCAACCATGAGAAATCCCAGACACCTTACATCTGTTTTCTGTGAGTGCTTGCTGACCACGGTGATGCTTGCTAAAATGCAGCAGCCCATACTCCTCCTGGAAGCATTATTTCAGACTTACAGCCAAACCCAGAGGTTAAGAAACTCAACCCACCTATTCCATTCATATTTGGTCTAACTACCACTACGGGGAAGGGGGAAGGTCTGTTTTCATAGTAATTTAAAGGCAGTAATGTTTGGCCCCAGCTCTCAACTCTATATCCCTATCATCAGCAGCAAGCACTTGAGAAAGCTCTGATTGAACAAACAGCCGAAGACACGGTCAAGCCCTGTTCCCCGGCACTGTGTCTCCCAGCTGAACCAGAGACATAATTCATAGCAGCAAACGTGAAACTGCAACTTTTGACAGATTAATTCCATAACAAAAATCAATCATGGCACTTGTTGCCAGCATACATAATATTTTGAATTTCCTGTATAGCACCACCGTGAAGCAGACCTCCTTGACCTTGACTTAGGAAATGAATGCTCTGATACATTAATGTAATCAGTTGATCGCTGCATGTGCCCTTCTCCTGGGTCTGCCTAATGGAGATCAGCCTTGGACTCTTATTTCCTCCCCAGCCAACCAAATTGCCATGCTGACTAGTAATGTTTTCTCCTGGAAGAATGTTTCTTCCAGGAGAAAATAGTTACTGCTGTAACTATCCTTAGAAGGGCTTACTCTTTAACTGATAACCTCAGGCTATGTATCAGCTGACTTACCTGTTAGCTTTTCCCTGAGAAAATAACTACCAAAAGAAGAAGGAAAAACACCACCAACAACAGCAAAAGTCACACGGAAAAAATTCTAGTTTGACTGGAGATAAAATACTTTCTTGTTCTGAAAATACCTTGCTCATGCTTTCAGTCAGAGAGGCTAATGTGGAAAGGAAATACCGTGTGGACAGGTGATGGTTGAGAGCATTGCCTGTTGAGTAAGCAAACTGCAAAGGCTAAAGCCAGGGGGTGATGAAATGGATGGAGTGGAGAGAAGAAAAATAAGGTTTTTTTTTTTTTAAGATTAGAGAATTTGAGAGACTAAATTACACCTGACAATGTGGATTGCATTTGGAGCAGAAGAATCCACAGGAAAAGGGGGATTGATTCTTCCACTGGCTTGCTCACCATAGTGTGGTCAAGATAGATGAGGACTTTTGCTGGCAATGTCATCTGAAAGACAGAACTTCTAAGTGGCTTTGTGTGAACTTCACTGCAAGCGGTAATTCCCAGAAACCAGGACCACCTTGCTGATTTGCCCCAGTTGGTTAATTACAGACAAAACATGATAGGGGCTGTGAGGAAGAAGAACTGATATGGACACTGTCCCCAGCAATCAATGCCTTTAGAGCAGCTCATAGCTCACATCTCACATTTAACCAAAGGCTCCCTGCATGCGGGCTTCGATTAGACAGGGATGGCGATTGAACACACCTGGACTCTGATACCTGCGTGCCAAATAGAGATGCCTCATTTTCAAAGCGCTTAATCTACTGTTTTATAAAATGATCCTTTGGCAAAAGGAAAGAGCTAATTAAGTATTTCATTATTTGATATAACAAAGCGAAAAGTGACAGTGAAAAAAAAAATCAGCACCGGGAAACATCTGTCCCCTCTAATGCTGAGATTTCATAGCCTAGGATAGCATCTGCAGATGGAGGTTTTTAAAAATTGAAATAGTGGAGTCTTCAAATAGCATGTTAAAGAAATACCTTCAGGGAATAAACTCCAGGTAAAGTTTCCTCTTCAAACCTGTACATAGAATTTACTGTTCTTAGAAATGATAGTGCAGCCTTTGTACAAAGGAAATCATGTTCAAGTTGGCAGTGATCTAATGAATACAAGGAAATTATACTGGAATTTACTGTGCATTGTCTTTCCCATGCTCAAGGCTTTCCAAAGCATCTTACAAATGGGCAATTAAAATACTGAGAGACCAGGGATGGTGGGTAATGGTAAAATGTCTGTTCTTGTTGCAGAAGTTTACAAATTATCTGAACTATCTCCTCGGCTGCTGGAGGACTGTTGATTGCTGATGTCATAGCAGTCTCTGCAGTTATTTGAACAGACAAGAAGATCAGAAGTTCTCGCTACTTAGTGGAATTTAATAGAGGACTCCATTTGTAGCCTCATTCATTTGTGTGGTAGAAAAGTATTATGCAGGTAGGGTCATTCCAGAATCTCAAAACTGTGTTACCCGAGGGTTGATCACTCAAAAGTGTATAACAAAAAAATCACTTAGCTTAATTATTTTGTCAAAAAATTAATTAGTAATTAGTGTAGAAGTACAGAGAAAACAGATAAGCAAAAAGAACAAAGGAAAACAATGTATAGTCTCAATCCAGGGAGAATTAACCGGCACAGTGACTGATGCACAGTAGGTACTTCAGAACTAATAAACATCTCTTCCAGTCAACGGCAAATAGATACTCTGTCTAAATGAAAATTGGGTCATATGACAACACCCTCACTCCCTGTACAAAAATGAACTCAAAATGGATAAAGGACCTGGAAGTGAGACCTGCAACCATGAAATACATAGAAGAAAACCTGGGCAAAACCCTTCATGAATTTCACCTCAAAAATCCATTTCAGGAAACAACTATGACTGACAAAACAATGAAGGAAAACATAAACAGCTGGGACTATATCAAACTAAAAAGTTTCTGTACAGCAAAAGAGTCAATAAACAAAACAAAAAGGAACCCAACCGACTGGGAGAAAATTTTTGCTCTCCAGACAAGTGACAAGAGTCTGATATCAAAGATCCACAAAGAGCTCCTACAGTTTAACAAAAACAAAGCAAAAAACCCAGTCAAAAAATGGGAAGAAGAACTAAAAAGACCCTTCACCAAAAAGGAGATACAAATGGCTAACATTTGCCATGAAAAAATTTGATATGAAAATATGTTCCACATCACTAATAAATCTGGGAAATGCAAATTAAAACCGCACTGAGATACCATCTTACACCAGTAAGAATGGCCCATATAAATAATAGACAACAACAAGTGTTGGTGCAGATGTGGAGAAAAAGGAACTCTCTTGCACTGCTGGTGGGAGTGCAAACTGGTCCAGCCACTATGGAAGACCATGTGGAGGACCCTCAAACAATTGAAAGTGGACTTAGCATTTGAACTAGCAATCCCACTACTGGGAATCTACCCAGAGGCCATGACAACACTAATTCAAAAGGACACCTGTACACGCATGTTTATAGCAGCTTTGTTTACAATTGCAAAGATTTGGAAACAATCATAATGCTCCAAAATAGATGATTGGCTAAAAAAAAAATGTGGTACATATACACTATGGAATACTAAGCATCAATCAAGGAGGACAAACACATGTCATTCACAGCCACCTGGGTGGAATAGAAAGACTCATAATAGCAGAAATATGCCAAAAAGAAAAAGAGAAATACAGGATGGTCTCACTTATATGATGGATATAGGGAAAAACAAACAATGAATAAGAAAAAATAGAAACAACCAATGGGACTGAACAATGGAGCGAGAGAGGAGGAGGGGGAAGGAGGCGAAGAGTACAAAAGATCAGGATGGTTAACGGGTGTTAGCAAAGTGGGAAAGCCCCGGGATACACAATAATGCAATAATGTAATATAAATATAAATACACATATATATGCAAATTCAAAAAAATTTCAAATTAAATTTAAAAAAAGAAAGAAAGAAGAACAACCATCACAGAGATAGTTGACATTCTCTGTGGATATCTTTTCTATCCTATTCCCCATTATACATTCCCAGAAATAATAATGAGTACACTGGATTTGATGTTTGCCATTCCACTGGTATGTGAAACTCTTAAATCACACATTGGTAAATAATATATTATTTTGCATGGTTATAATTTCATAGTTATGGTATTGTAATATGTATACCTATTTATGTAACTCTCTTTCTTCCCACAAAAAATTTTTTAAAAATTATTAAATAAAAAAATCCCCTTAAAAAATAGAATAGGTTGTCCAAATCCTACTCCTACTTGGCCTCTTTGACCTTAAACAAATTATCCAGTCTGGCAATGCTTTATAGGATTGTTGTGAAAATTAAATAAAATAATGTATTTGAAATGTTTATTTTTTGTTCTGTTTGACCTACAGCTACCATTTAATTAAAGTGGACTGTTATTAATTTATTATTTTAGAAGGCAAGTGTCCAATATTTAAGTTGCTTCTAGAAATCTTCCTTTGTAAAATTATTTTTAAAAGCTTAAAGTATGATATAAAATTTTATTACATAATATTTAAAAAATAAATTTAAAAAAATGAAAATTGGGTCATATTGTCCCTACTTTTCTGAATTCTGGTTTTAAACATGTTAGCACTAGATCAGTCATTAAATATTATAACAATTTATATGACTTCTTGGTATTGCTTTTTTGGACAACACTTAGTAAAGACTTCATCAGAGAACCCCCAAAATCTTGCCTGTATGAAAATTAAGTTGTAGCTAAGGGAGACAGATGACAAATTTAAGCATAAACACTGTAAAAGAGAATGAAGCTGAATGAAGTGGCTAGAAAATACCAGAAAAGTTGGGGAAGTGTAATATTTATGTATTTAGGTAGCATTGTTTTACACCACAGGAGATGATTTAGAGGAAGCACAGGATTATCCTCCTTTGCCTAGACTTTCTCACTTGTTTGCAGGTGGTTTCTTATTTGTTTTCTTACATTCACTCTTGGACCCTACAGTCCTTTCCCCTAACATCCCTGTGAGTGTGATCCTCTTAATTTTCACACCAAATAATGTCATGCTCTTTTCATCATACTTACAATAAAATTCAAAGTCCTTACTATGAATTGTACGGTCTTAACCAACTACTTATTCCTCTGTTATTTGTTCAACCTTTAAACATGTAGCTCCAACCACCTTGTTCTTCTTTCCTGATACCAACCATTCTTCTACTTCAGGGCCTTGCTTTTATTATTCTATCTGGAACTATCTTTCCTATATTTTCACATTCCTGACTTTCATGCTTTATTCCGGTGTCTATGCAAATATTTCCTTAGTCCTTATTGACCATATTATCTTCTCCATTTTTTTTGTCATGCTGTTTTTAAACATAGTACTAATTACTACCTGGCTTTATGTAATTTCTCATCACTGCTTACCCCCTGTGAAAAAAAATGCAAATTCTGTGAAGACAAGGACTTTGCTTCATTTTGTTCATGTACTTATTTCTAGAGGATACAATAATAAGTGTTATGGATTTGGTTCTGATGGCCTTTACAAATAAGTAGGGAGGAGCTCCACTTTGTACTCTTCTTTTCGGCATATATGTGTGCTCTTAAGATAATTTGTACAAGGGCAAAGAACACATGATTCAACTTAACCACACTGTTTTGAATTTTAAATGGAAAACCTTTGGTAGAAAATAAAGCAGATATCTCCTGTTGTAGTTACTTGTCAGTGCTGTGTGACTCTCAGTAAGTTACTCTCTCTCTCTGTACCTTGGATCCCTAATTTTAAATTTGTGAGAAATGACGCCTCATATACTCTCATCACCTCATTCCTTGAGGACCAAGCAAGTTATTTGGGATAGTGCTAAATAAATGCGCATAAATATTTTCTCTGTATGAAAAGAAAGCACTTGAAGCTAATCTATGGGGGTGGCAAAGAGAATGTAGAGAGCTCTGCCACAGCCTATGCACCATATGGCTCTTTAAAATGTATCCCTCAGGAAGAAAAATGAGATTGTTGTCGAGACTGCAGAAAAGAATCACTTCAGAAGTGATATTTCCAACTCTAATAAGTCTATGATCAAACAATCAGTTTCTGGGGTAAAGGCCACAACTTTTCACCAACTGACCTGGAAGTATGACATATATTTAATGTCAAGAGTGTGCAAGCATAAGCAGTTTCTACCTATGAAGAATGGAAAATAAAAATCATGTCGTGAAAGAGACTAGACACCCTCATCTAGCTGGGTACTGAAGGACAAATAGGCCTCCAAAGACTTTCATGATGTGACTGGCAAATGCCAACCCATTCCTGGAGTGACCAGAGGTGATATTTTAAATACAAAATTGTGTGTGCAGCTGTAAGAGAGGCATTGTCTAACAGGATGAGCACCTAGGAAGGACAGGATGGGGGCGGGGGTAGCTGCAGACTTGTTTTTTATTTCATCCATCCTTTCCGGCAGCATTTTCCCTCCTCACTTACCTGCACCAATCCCCTCTGTCACTGACACCTTCCTCTGATGACTTATGTTTCTGCCCCATGCCCTCAGTCCATGCATGACTCACCAGAGTCACCCTGAACCTATGACTTCCTATTATTTACAATGACCCAGAACACTAAAATAGCCTCTCAGTTTCCCAGTCCCAAATATTTATAAAGGAATCTCATTGACTCTACATTACGTGTTTTGAGTTTGATGACATAAGCTTTAGGTTATTAGCCTCTTTATTTTAGACTACCCTTGAGAAAGGTGCCTATGTCCTGACTACAGCTGTCACCAGAGTGAGGCTAGGTAGTACAGAGCAGGACTGGACCCAATGACAGAGACTGTGGGCTTAGCCAGACCCTCTGAGAAGCAGACTGGATGGCACCCACATTTAAATAATATCTTTCTCAACTGATGGCCTTTTAAGTGTATAGGTTGCCCCTATAATCTCTTCTATGATCATTTATTCAAAAAATAGAAGGTTGTTAACCAGAGTGACTCATTCAGTAGGTTATCAGATCTCTGACTTGAAATGCTTCCTTTCATCTTGTCTATCTATCTAAAACGTTTTGTAGTCAACCTTGTCAATTTTTAAGCCTAAGAAACTGGTTTCTAATGCTCTCCCAAGGGATCTAGATGACCATTGAGCTGTAAGAGCTTTTCACCTTACAAATGTATTGTAGTAAGCTTTATTTACTCTGAAAACCCTCCGAGTATATTACAACCTGGCTCCCTACTCCACCACACCTCTCCTTTAAGGTTCACCCACCTAACTCTTCTTCAGTGCTTCAAGTTCTTTCTGGTTTCTAGCAGACAGAATGGACTTTAGGCCATGATCTCATGTTCTCTGGAATATCATTTTGGCTGTACAAATCCAATTCAATAAGAGGCAGAAAATGCTACAACCCTTTCACCTGTCAGACTGGAAATAGTTCTATTACCAGATGGAGAAGATTTCCTGCTCTTACCATCCATGCCCTTAATACTATTTTTCCACACACACAAAAAGTTTTTGTACAATTGGTGTAGAGACAGTGATAGGGGTGCTATGGTGAAATTGGGGGACCATGGCCCCCAGCATAGCGGTGCTACATTGAGACAGCAGCTGTTGCATTCTTGTGGGCAGAGACTTGGAGAAGGGAAACCAAGGCTTCTCTCTAGAAGACCAGAGGGTGTTAAAAAGGAGTGTGACTGGAGAGCTGGGAACAGAGAGAGATAGAGAGAGAGAGACAGAGACAGAGATGGAGAGAGAATGGTGCAGAAGGAGAGAGAGAAAAAACAGAGGGATAATAGGGAGGCTGGAGGTCTAGGAGTTGCCACTGCTATGTGCAGCAGCAGGTCAGGGAAGGAAGCCATACTGTGGGCTTCCATCACCAGCCTTGGCTTGTGAGGAGCCAAGGAAAGCATGTTGGAGAAACTTGTGCCCTGTGTAAGCTGAATTGGAAACATGGGAAATTTGCTTTAACTTTGAAACTGTGAAGTTTGAGAATTGTCCGGAGACATGAAGAAAACTTGCTGTGTTGCTGTTTTCGTCATGAGACATCTGGAGTGGTTTCTGCTGTTGTATCTAGTGAGTATTGATGGTTTGGGACCACTCTAGAGTTAAAGCTGAAAGAATGTTGGAACTGTGTCTTTCGGAGAACCAATGATGCCATCTAGGTTTCTTCATTGGAATCTCCCACTTTTGAAGGAGGAGCAATGATGACATCTTGGTTTCATTTGGCTTGAATTAAATAGACTGTATCTTTGGAAGAGGATCGCTGATACCACCTTGACTGCTTCATCTGGCTTGAAGGTGGGACAGCTGCCATTTTGTGGATGCACATAACTGAAGGAGCCATGTGCAGTTTTGGTACTAGAGACTGAACTGTTCGGTAAGATAATCAAAGGGGATCCGTTGTACCCTCAGTGATTCTTTTTTACTTTGTCTTTTTAATGAGTAAATCTGTTTTTGCCTCCTCTTAAAGTTATTGTGGTCTTGTTGCTGCTCACATGGGCTGGGACAAACCTAAATAGCAGCTGGGTTTAATGGATCAGCTGCTCTAAACTGCAAGTTTAGTCAAGTACCCTGTTTTGTTGGTTTTGTTACCTGACTTCAATAGAAATGGGAAATGATCGTTCTTCTGGCACTTAGCTGAGTGAGCAACTGAGAAAACAACTGGTTCAAGATTTGGACATTTAGGTGGCCTCCCAAGAGACTCTCTCAAAACAAAAGAAGGACTTGGAACTACTGTCAGCTTTATCCCAGGATGTGACATGCGGCAAATGTGACACCCACCATCACAGTAAGAGGATTGAGCCTGACAATCTTGAAGTGAAAGCCAAGGTGCCTTTCTGTTTTTTAAAGAGGGAAATGTTGACCTGAACTCGAGATATTTAGAGGCTAAGCAAACACCACCCCTCTCTTTATATTGGATCACCATCTGCTTGCCCACAGTATGTATTGTGTGTATGGAGGGGTGATGCCAGCAACAGGATAAAATTTTAAGCTATTTTTATTACAGTAATAAATGCCTTACTACCTACTTGCTCTTTTGCCTGCCCGTGGATGCTGGGGATTGAGGTGGGGAAAGTTCAGGCAGAGGGAAAGTGGAGTGGCAGGGACACAGTGTGGGGGAGGCAGGCTGGAATCTGTATTTTTGCCTCCTGGGGCAGAACTGACTTTTCAAACCACATAGCAATGCAAGAAGCCATTGTGCCTCTTAAATGCTCTGCTTGTCCTTGAGGGAGAAGGATGGGCTCACTTCTTTCCTACTTTAATCTCATTCCATTGACCTTTCATTGTGGTCACCTCAGAACTAAAGGTAGGTAGTACATGCATGGGGTTCAAACCAGATCCTCGAACAGTAGACTGATATCCATAAAGGGACTCTCACAGAGTCAGTGGTATGGCCCAGAATGGAGTCTGGAATTAGTTTTCAACTTCTCAGATCTCCACACCCCTCTTTTTCTGACTTTTAAAAAATTTATTTATTTTCATCGAGAGCCTTTCATTGATACACACACACACACACACACATACACATACATATACAACAAAGGAGAGGATGAAACCTCTCCTTGATCTCTCTTGATCTCAAGAGAGCACAAAAGATCAAGATGAAAGTCTACAGGTGACATTGGTGTGAAAGTGTTACCGGATCTCTAAAGTCTTTCTAGTTCAGCAGAACTGCATTGAGCCTGCAGCATGATTTTAATTATCCTATTCACCTGTACCCATCACCAGCCCATCCCCTCTGATTTTCTCTTGTATGTACTTGTTGACTTAAAGGCCCCCCTAAGTTTTAGCGACTTAAAATAGGATCAGAATTGTCACATATCATATTTAAACTGTGTCTCTGTCAAACAAAAGCACTCCAATCTCCCAAAGGAGTAAGATGTAAAATAATTCCTTAATTAGTTTAGGTTTTACTGTATATGGGAGGATATGAAGTGGGTGAAGAGAGTTAGAAGATGAGACATGTACAATATTCTTAAGTGAAAAAAATGCTTTATAGAAGTCTGTTTTATAAGATTGTTATATCTTTTGAGCAGGTAATTAATACAATACAGACTATCAAAATGATAGCCCAGTGTCTGCAAGCAGGTAGTCTTCTTTGGTAAATTAGCTTGGGGACCTGGTGAGAACTAGGTCCCCCTTGGAACCTGGCAACAGTACCCCTATTAACCCACAGCTTGTGGATGGAGCATTTTCAATATATCCCATATTAATAGGTCACATAGAAAAATACCATCTTGGTTAGAGCCAGCTCTATAGTTTAAACAACAAATCCTTCAGCCCAGAGATCACCCATGAGGCTTAAGGTCAGTGAATAGAATACCAATATGGAGAACCTTACAAATCTGTAGAAAATTACCTTCAGCTGCATGAAAAGCATGTTGAATTTCAAGAAATATCATTCTTATTTTTAAAATTCAATGACTAACACCCCATTTAACCTTGAGATGCTGATATTACAGAAGCCACGGTATGGTCCAGCATTGACATGTATAATGATAAAGCTGCTTTGTCAGAGATAGATTTGTGTGAGGGCTATTATGCTATTCTTATATGAAGATTAAAAAAGAAAAATATGTAGGTGGGTAAGCAAATCAAGCTTCGTATTTTGATCTGAGAGAGATTGAAAGACATTTTAAAAGGCAAAGAATTTTTTCTAAGTTCTTTTTGTTTGAGTGAATTGTCCCCCTCCTACACTTCTAAAGGCAATTTTGGATGTTGTTTATAAGTTTAGCAGAACTTTTTATGACATGATTTTGACTGGGTAAGACTGGCTTCTACAATAATTTTTTTTCCCTGTGGTTTTTGCTAATGAGTTTACATGTATGACCTCTCAACATAGGTTTCACAGACTTTAAAATGAAATCTTGCTTTGGAAACAGAGGACATGTCACTTCAGCTGGGAAATGGGCAATTGTCTCTGACCTTGCTGGGTAGGGCAGGACCAGTTTACTGTTTACAACATTTAACACTGAATCTGTGAGAGTTCTCGTGTATCATGGAGACCATCAAGGAAGATGACAGAGCTGGAAAGTACTGAAGTTGAGGCTGCAGCGACTTTAGGATGCTAATACCTTTAGTTGCTTAATTCTCCCTCTCCTTTCCTCACTTCCCTTACCCTCCCACATTGCCTTTGATAAATTCCCTGGTAATAGTCCCAGGTCTTCTGTCCTACCATTTTAGCTTTATCCAGATTGTTAATATCAGATTAATAAAATCAGGATAAGGACTTGAGGTATGCAAGAGTCATTTCCAAGGAGAGAAAATATGAATAGTTAGCAGGACAAAAGAAATCAGTAAAGGAAGGATGTAGATTGGGGTAAAGGGATGAGAAGATGAGGGTTTGGGGGGCTGGTGGGGTGAAAGGGGCACTCTGAGAGCAAAGTTAAACAGAGGCTGAAGAAAGCACTAGGAAGAACACCATGACATGAACATGGAAGGAATCCTTAACAGACTTCTTATATTAGAGATTGTCTCCAGATGTACAGCCCAAGTGTTTGGTGAAAACAACATTGCATCATTATTATTACTAGGAATTGTTACCAGAAATCTTTAGGGATTTAAATACTGTTTGTTTGTTTACATAATTGACACTAACTTCATCCTGTTTTGTTTTGCTAGTGATAAAATATATATAATATAAAATTTGCTATTTTAGTCATTCTAAAGGTACAACTCAATTCAGTGGCATTAATTATATTCGCTATGTTATACAGCTATCACCATGATCCATTTCCAAACTTTCTCATCACCTTAACGAGAAGCTTTATCAATATTAAATACTAATTTCCATCCTCCCTCACCCCCTTCATTCTCAAGTAATCTCTAATATATTTTCTAGATATTTGATATTCTGTAAATTTCTATAAATTTGCCTATTCTAGATATTTCATGCTAACAGAATGATATAATATTTGGCTCATTTCACTTAGAATGTTTTCAATATGCATCCATGAGGATGTATCAGAACTTTTTAATGACATGATCATGCTCCATTATATGTACAGAACACACTTAGTTCATTGTTAACATTTGAATTGTTTCCACACCTTGGCTTTTGTAATAATGCCACAACTACCTTGTCTTTTAAAATTTAGCAATAGCTGTTTATTAAAGAGGAGTTCTTTCCTGAGAAAGAACTTTAGGGGTCTGTTTAAATATCATTGCTGGGGATAAGAATTTCTAGATCTATCCTAGCTGCTTATTAGTGGGAACTATATTCAGGAAAAGTACTACCAACCTTGTCTTTGATCAATTAGGTATGATTTTCTTTCTTTTTCAGGTAGAATCAAAATACGAATATGAAGCTTGTTAAGAAAAAGAATTGAACACTCAAAATGAGATACTATCATTCTTAAACAATTTTTAAAATAATTTTTTAAACTTACAGCTGGTGATGAGAAACAGCATTCCATATTAGCGAATGTAAGATGATTTCCTAGGCCTGTGTAAACAGGTAAAGAAATCTGTGACTTTGGAAAGAGGTTTCTCCAGGGAGGAAGGTTTACGTTTTCACTATAACTGAATCGAAACTGCAATCAGAGCACTACAAGTCTGGAAGGAACTTGTTTCTTTGGGAGAAATGCAAAGTCCAGGGTTCTAAACATAACTCTGTCACTTTCTAACAGGGTAAAATTGGTCTCATTTTCCTCAAATGTCAAATGGGCTTGAAAGTCTCCATTTTATCTAACTTTCTCAAAGGATGTTAAAAAGCCAGGTGAAGTACAAGCTTTTCAGTACTTTGTAAAAACAATCCAGAGTTATCCCCATGTAAGGGATTGTTACTGTTATCATTCTTTTGAGTCCAGTAAAGAGCTTTATGATGTAGAATGTTCTTTAGAGGTAGAAATTCAAGAAACTGCAGTTGCCAGCGCATATTCATTTTTTAGTGTGTTAGAACACCATGACTGGGCTGAGGAGACAGAGGTAGCTCTTGTCCTTGAAGAAGTGTGAATAGGCAGGGCTTAAAAACACTATCACCATTAGATATATCAGCAGATTCTGTGAACACCAAGAGGAAAGAACAATAATTGAGGACTACACAGGGTCCAGTGGGACCACACAATTAGACCCCCTAATTTGGCCTAGGAAAGCTGAGTTAGGGCAGGTGAGATGCCCAGAATGATGGATGGTGAAGATGTCTGTTGGCAGTGGTGATCGGCTTTTCAGTTTTTTTCTTTCAGTAAAGAGTCTGTTCAGAAAGAAGTAAAAACTATTTTAAAATAGTGACTGTGTTTTGTGCCAAAGTAAGTCTTGGAATTTTTCCTGAAAGTTTTGTTTTTGATTAAATTTTGGGAATTGGAAATTATATGTAACATACCTTCTAGTATAAGAGCTATAGTTAGCATCTTTGCAGAAATTGTCTGGAAGTTGAGCTCTGCTGGTGAGGCAATGAGACTGAGAGATTAAGAGAGGACATGAATTAACGTTCACATACAGTCATGAAATAGGATGGTAAGGGCAGTTTCAGTAGAGGATTCTGGGCATGAAAACCAGAGGGAGGAATTGACATTGGGTAGGGCATGGGTCTCAGTTTGTTATAAAGTTTATGTGTCTTATCAAGAAGTAGAAGGGAGCAAGATACAAAATTCTTTATGAAGCTTGAATATTGTGGTTTTAATTTTTACTTGCATCTCCTGAAAAATAGTAAAAGAGACACAACTGAAAACATAGAAGCACTTATGCAAATATCTGTTTCCTAGTTTTGGTGGAGGATGAATGGAATTCATAAAACATATAGAAATGTGACAAGGTATCCCAAAATTATACAATTAACTAAATGACTCACAAATTAATAAAATTTGAGAAAAAGAATTCCTTTTTCTCCATCTTTTTCATAATCTCAGTTGCTGCCTGGGTCTTATGCTCAAAACTTTGCTAGACTCTCCTCACCACTATCTTAATTGTTTTGTTGTTGTTGTTGTTGTTGTTCATTAATTGCTATTTGTTTTCTCTCCCCTACGTTTATTCTTATTTATTTTCATAAGAATTAGCCCAGTTGTTTTTCTACACTAGCTTCTTATAGAATTCTTCAGAATAAGTGAGAACTAGTAGTATCAGAGACCCTACTTTTATAGAAAGACTAAGATTGTGTACCTAAGTGTTTGTAATAGATTAATTGAGTAAAATTAAAATATTTTCTAATGTTAAATAAAATTGATTTATTTGGAAAAATCACGAGTAACAAAGTTTTCTTACAAAAAACAATAATAATAATGATAATACATAAAAAAGATAAGTAAGACTTCAATGCGAATATGAAATTTTCACTGTGGCTTCTGAGCATGTGAAAAGTTGGTTTTACTTATCACTACCTGAAATTTACATTGATAGTACATTGATATTGATATTAGCATGAAGATGAGGTATACTTTTAAGAGTTGGTTTTTTCTAAGTTTTTAAAATATTGTAAACTTAGCAAGTCTTTTCCTGCCATTTATGAATTTAGTAATCTGGACATAAAATAAAAACATCTATTAATGGCCATTAAATCATATTAGCAGACTAAATTTCCTATGACTTTTTTCAACTGGGATTATCTGTTTTAATTATCTGCTCTTCAAAACGGATCCTAAAAGAGTCCTTGAAAACTTAACTATTATTTAATTTTTTTTTTTTTTTTTGTCAATAGGCATGATATTAAGTATTGCCAGTTGTGGGCGCTAGAGAGACACGGCAGCAGGAAGGGCTACTAGTCCTAGTTCTGGTGAGTTCCCCTTGGGAGGCTTCTGCAGCAAGTACAGCACAAGTTAAGTGTCCATCTAATATCGCGTGGCTTCTGCAAGATCTAGAACTTTCGTGAGGATGATTTTTCCACCTTCGGGAGTCTGCATGGTACATACCTTGTTTAGTGTCCCTCTGGTACCGATGACAGCAGTTCAGCAACAACTGACAGTCAGCATGGCCCAACACCCTCTGAAGATGTTTCATAGCAGCATACCTCCGGAAAGACATTCCCGTAAACAGATTTCCCTGGAATTTTAGGATGTGAATTTCTGCAATGTTCCACTGAGGGCCTTTCCAGAAAATTCTCTTAGAACCCGAGAATGACTACTGAGCGGTTCCTTGAGCACGATGTTCTCTCTAGCAGTGTCTGGATTCCAACTCTGGGCAGGGTTCTTCCTGTATGCTTGCTCTCACCCTAAGGACAAAATTGATTCTTATAACTGCTATACCTCTATTCTTATATTCTTGATGTATTTTTTAGAAAACCCCTTATCACTCCAATCTCATTATAGGTAGTAATTATTTATGTTAAACTTTCCCTGTGATAGTCACGGTGTGATTTTTATCTCTCTCTCTTGATTGGACCCTGATACTGTGTAAGCATTTACACATCTAAATAAGTAAATATGTTTAGTTTTTTAACTTCACATAGGTACTTCATACATCTAATTTTTTTTCTGATGGCATAAAAAATTTCTAAAACCTTAAAATTCTAACAAACACAACATTCCAAAATACTTAAGCAATCTTTATAAATCTAATAAGTTAAAATTATAAATTAGGAAATTTCAAATTCACATGAGCATTTCAACTGATTTACTCACAGTCAAATACTTTTAAAGATTTCAACTTAAATCAGCATTCTAAATCAATTACTGATTTAATCTTAAATTACTCACTTTATATAAAGAATATGAATCAGTGAGAACTTACAGGGTTACTTACTGTAGATTTGAAGTATTTATTCATTTACTTACCTATTTGCAAGCCTTCTGGGAAGGGTTGAGAAGACACTTATCTAGCTGTGGGAGAGTTTTATCTTTGGCTAACTAAAATTACTGCATCAGTTATTCATACTTGCATTACATTCACCATCTTGGACAGAATAAGTAAATTGTATTACATATTGGTTGAGATTTTGAGACAGCAAGGGACACATAAAAATGACATTCATTCAGTCATTCCTTCTGAAGCATATATGGGTATGCTGAGTCCTTTAAAAGAGAACTAGTCCCTATGGCAATAGGAGAATCAAAGGCCTTATTCTTCCTATTTGTTTTATGTGATTTGGATAATAGGACTCCTACATTTCCACTGAAATTTCAGTTAACATATTTCAATTCTTGTTTGCATTCTTTGAACTTCTTTAACAACCCAATCATGACTTTAATGTCAATGCCATTGATTAGATTTTGATTCCAACTCATATTTTCATCTGTTTCTTGGACCTCATCTCTAAAGTACTTTCAATAGCATTATGCTGCTTACCCAGAAACCTTAATGCCTATAGCTGAGAAATAAGTGGAGTTCTGAGGTGGGGTGGAGTGTATGAAAGTATCTTCTGTTACTATTACAACTGTGTTTTCTGAAATCAGATTATAGGACACAGTTGGCAGTTGGACCGATTTCATGAGCCTGAAACCTAAAACCTTGAGTCATGAAGACAGAGGGTTCAAATTTGGTCAGTATTGCCATTTAAGATATCTGATCTATTTATTTGTTTGTTTGTTTGCTTGTTTATTTTTGAGACTAGGTCTCGCTATTTTGTCCATGGAACTGTAGGCTCACTTTGTCTGGGGTACCACAGACTCAAGCAATCCCCAGCCTCAGCTTCCCAGGTAGCTGGGATTACAGGCATGTGTCACCACGCCCAGCTATTTTTTGGGACTAGGTCTTGCTGTGCTGCCCCAAGTGGGACTCGAACCGCGATCCCTGGCCCCAGCCGCTTCATAGACTGAAGCTTACAGGTACGAACCACCGTGCCTGGCGCGATATCTGATGTATTTATCCCAAAGGCAGAGCTACTAAGTACTATGTTCTTTATAGTGCTCTGTACTTGGTTTCCCAGATCACACTAGTCTTGGGGATAATTGAGAACTTCTATCTATTTTTGGATTAAGAGCCAGATCTCAAAACCTGGCCTCATTACTTTCCCATGGTCCAGAGTTGATTACACATCTTTACAGTTTTTTAAACCTCCATCATTAAGCCCTCAATCTTATGTAAATTGTCTTGTTTAAATCTCATAACAAAATAGGTAATTTTCATATTCTTGTTGATGGAAATCTCTCTCTCCCCCCTCTCTCACACACACACACACACACGCACGCATGCACACACACACACACACACACAACCCACTTTGTACTTTTCTAGATGCTAGGGATAGAACGTTGGGTAAAACAATATACTTTCCTGCTCTTTGGGGTTTATAGTCAAGTGTGTGGAGGGAAAGGGATGGATAGGACTTAGAATTTTATATTATCACATTGTCATCAATATAGAACCTGACTAAAGACTAGGGGGCAGGGAAGTTTTTCCTGAGTAACTGATAATTTAATTCAATTCCACTACGATTGATAAGAAAGCCATTTAAGTCTCAGTAACGAGAACTAAGTTTCAGCAGATTGGATTCAAATTCTACCCTTATTTTTCACTATTTGTGTTAATATAAGTTTCAATTTCCTCACTTGCAAAGTGGCAGTGATGATGATGATGATGAAGACTATGATAATAATGACAATGAGAAAGACAGAGAGCTCACAAGGTAAGGATTAAACGTGATCATATGTGCAAGCGATCACTGTGTCTGGCACTAGACTTTATAGTTCCTTTTCTGTTCCCTTGCACATATCCAATATTGAACTTCATCTTTGTTGGCAGTCCTAATTCTGATTTCTAAGAGTCTGGACATTGGTCCCAAAGTCTCCTTTACTTGGAAAGAGCATGGCACCTTCATGCAAACAGAAATCCTAGAGGCATGTTCTTATGTCCAAACTATCTAACGTGAATATACAGTTTAGGTGTCCACCTCACAAACAAAAGATCCTTTCTTAATGAGAAGCAAAAGATCCTTTCTTAATGAGAAAAATCATTCACAATGTCATATATGTACACACAAGCAAACATGTGTGTGAGCACACACACTCACACATGCAGAAAATCTTCTTTCCCACAGCTCTCTTGCCAGCTAACCAGTTTTTCTCAGTCCTGATTACTTGGTTGCTCTTCCTTTCTTAGGGAAGTTAGACATCTCTATTCATTGCCATTCTTACGCAGCTCCCCCTGCTGGCTGTGCAATTGTGGCTCCCTTGCTCAGCCTGCTTTCCCAGGAAGCAATTATGGCAATTGCATTGGGATATTTTTCTGTGTGTGAGAGAAGGCCCTGTTACCAAACACACAGAAGGAAGCAAAATACTAATTATTTAATTTGCATTGTTTTTCTATGAAGCTAAAGAAATTCCCTTCTGCAAAGAGCATAGAGGCAAAACGATTAAGACAGAACAGACAGAATAGAATAGAATAAAATAAACTTAGTTGCTTAAAAGAAAAGGGGGTGGGGGTAACTCATGGAAGAAGCAGGAACAGTCATAAAAAACAATGTTATTTAAATAATACTATATCTCTCCTGCCTTATCATTCTGATTACATTCAACTAATCTACAAAATTGAAAGGTAATGAGCAGTATTTCCTTAAAGCACATTAAATAATAGTGTCAAAATGCAAATTTATTCATTAAGTATAGATGAGTGTGTTAAATATTCATGAATTGTTGCTCACAGTATATAATTAATCCCATGGTCTTTGTGTCCAAAGCATTGAGAAGATAAAGGGTTGCACCACTACTGTTATAAAATGGTATCTTAAAAAAAAAAATACTCCTTAGGGCAAAAGTCAGGTACCAAGAAGACCCCAAATGGAAATATCACTTTATCAATACACTGTATTGCATTTTAATAGGAACAAGACTATCTGATGACACAAGATTTATTTTTCCAACTCCTGCTGTCTGATAATCTAGGTGGGAAATAATTATTACAAGCTTGAGGAAGCTCTTTCTCAGCCTGAATATACTAGATTTGAGATTCTCTTTTGTTTTTGACCTTGGGCAAATGAAGGCATTTTATAAAAGTCTACTTTTCAACCAGAAAATGTCATATTTATACCTCCTTTTTAAAAGATTAGTTCTTTTATGTGGGTGGAGCACTTTAGCTTTAGAATGTATTGAATGCCTATTTTCTCTACATGACCCATCTTATCTAGCGTGATAAGGAATTTGAAAATCACCTTCCTCCTTAAATGACTAATATTTATGTAAGTTTTGGAAAGTTAATGTCATGCATTCAAAATGTTCCTCATTTCTAGGTTATTTGTATCACATTTTATTTTGATCACAAATATTGTTGATCCCCAAAGACACACACAGAGTAGCAAGTGAAAAGAAAAATTAGATCTTTACCAAAATGAAAGAAGCTGCAAGTTTTATTCCTCCCCTTATACATAAGTTTATTAATAATCTTTGGGATATTTGGAAGTTTTAAAGCCAGGAACCAGATTCTGCCAATCTGTGATTTCAAGAATGAACTAGAAATATACGATGCCTTTTATGTAAAACTGTATATCTGTACATCTCTGCATAGTTTGGATTCTCATTTCAAATTCCTTACCTCCACTTATGTTATAATTTTATAATCCCTAAATTCTGCCATATGTTTTTTGCAATATGATGCCCAAGAGTAGCTGGAGTATATTTCTCTAGTTCATTAATGTGCAATCTAGTCATTCAACTTGTTTTGTCCACTGAAATGTCGGCAGACTGAAAATGGGCAGTTCAAAGTCAGGTTGTAAGAGGCATCATGAGTTTGTACTTATTCTCTCATGTGTCACTGTGAGAAGAACATACCCAGGGAGCAGTTATGGAGGGAAAATAGAGCTGACCTGATCCCAGCCCTCAGCTTAGAACCAAGACCAGTCCAGATCAGCAATCTGTACATTGAGAGTGAACTCAAACCACTAGTTTTTTGTTTTTAATTGATTACATACATATATATTTTACAGTGGCGCCACTTGTGCAGTGGTATCATGCAAGATTCCCATACATATATATTTTACATCATTATAAACCCCAAGGTTCTTCCACCACCATGTCACCTGTGAACCATCACTTGATGTCTTGTGCTTGTACACTTAAAGATGATTAAGATAGTAAATTTAATGTTGTTCTTCTTTACCACAACAAATACACACCAGCTCCAAGAACCAGTGGCCTCTTGTGCTTGCCAAAATCCAGCAAAAATCAGGAAACTATAAATATAAGTCAATCAATTAAAATCAGTCCAAAAAAGCCAGGCATGGTGGCATGTGCCTGTAAGATACTGCCTATAGAGTCGTGGCTGGGACTGGAGATCTGGGTTCAAGACCCGTCCGGGGCAATATAGCATGACCTAGTCCTAAAAAAATAGCTGGGAGTGGTGACACATGCCTGTAATCCCAGCTACCTGGGAAACTGAGGCTGGGGATTGCTTGAGTCCATGGTACCATGGGCAACGTGAGCCTGTGGTTCCACAGGCAAAAATAGCGAGACCTAGTCTCAAATAAAATAAAATAAAATAAAATAAAATCAGTCCAGAATGAATGTAGATTTAGAACAAGCAGTCCAGGATACTAAAACAATTATTATAATTTTTGCATGTGTTCAAAAAGTTGAGTGAAGATATGAAAGATATATAAAGGACATGAAGTTTGTAGACAAGACTACAATATGAGGTTAAGTATATACTGAATGTAAATAACAGATGTTCAAAGAAGAGGAAATGAATGAATTTGAAGGCAAAGAAAATGAAGCTATCTGAATTCAAATACAAAGATGAAAAATAAATAACAGGCTGGTCAAGACAAATTTTACTGAAATATACTGAATCTAGCTTGCCTGTGGTCCTGCTTTCTGGTAATATCAGAAATTTTATATTTCTATAAGTATGCATGAGCTTTGTTTGAGCCACAGCTAAATTACTTGGATGTAGTTTAAGTCTTTTGGATCTTGCTCTTCCAAGGTCTCTTAGTAGGGACTACAGAAGTAAGTCTAGGAATAAGTATAGTATTCAGTGTCCTGTAAATGAGGAGGTTTTCCAGTTTTGCTAATGAAAATTGGTAATTCAAATTATATCCAGATGCCCACTATCCTTGGTGGATTCCTCTTATTTTTGTTGGTGATTAATTTCTCATTCTCAAGTGATTGATGAGTAGATTACACTTCTACTCATATGATGACTCTAAGTAGACCTTGTACTGCAAATCTCCAGGGCTCATTGTCTATGCATTTTTCTCCTATCAGGTAGTTTGACCAGTCATCTTGGCCTCTCTGGAATTCCAACTTTTAGTGTCCTCAAGATACCCAGCAGTCTTTGTTTCGGTTGTCTTCCTGACATGGAAACCTTTCAGGTTGGGGTTTGGGGTAATCACTAGGCATATTTTTCCAATTACTGTTCATTGCTGCCTGATGCTGAGTATTTTGAAAATGAAGGTTCTAAATATTTACTTAACTTCTTTTGTTCTTTCAAAAAGATAATCCACTCCTTCCTTACCATAGCAGAAGAGGAAGTATTTTTTCCCTTTTCTTATTAAATGCATATATGTATATATGTATGGATATATGTATGTGTTTGTGTATAACAGGAAAGGCCAGAGGGATTGCTTTTATTTCTGGTATTTAGTGAAGGGAGAAAAGTCAGTTTTGTTATGTGTGCTGGTCAATTTAATTTTTTAATAATAAATTTAAAGATTTTGAAGTAGAAACCACATTAAAACATGGAGCTAATCATCTTTTCTTTAAAACAGCACACCATCAACAACAGAAAGTAAAATAAAGAATGTGTCTGATTTCCCTTGTGAGCGTCTGGGAGTAGAAAGGGCAGGAAAACATCTGGACATAATTGGAATTACCAGAAAGCAGGACCACAGGCAAGCTAAATTTCAGGACATCTTTTATCATTGTCAGTCAAATTATTAACGAGACAAAAGAATATACTGTGTAAAGCATTAGAATAAGATGTTGTCATTGTGAAGGACATCTCTTTGAGGTGTCATGATAGATGGAAATGAATAGTGACTACATTGATTCTTCCCTCTGGAGTTGTGAGCCTATAGATGCCAAGAGTGATAAACAAAAGACTTCTCTAAGCAAGAGTAGCTTCATTTGTGTGGTCCTTGATGTGGAAGCAGGTCTGGGCTTTCTAATAAAGCATAGTATAAACTATGAAGGGGGTTAAGAGCTGGACTTTCAGAATTTTATCAAATAGTTGGGCATGAAGATAAGGGTGAAGGAGCAGGTAGGAAGGTACATCTGTCTGCCTAATTATCACTAGGCAATCCAGGGACATTTCTGGCATTTTAAACATGACCCCAGATTAGTTGTATATATACCTTAACATGACATCTCAATCCATATGTTTTTATCTTGACTTCTGTTTTCTTGGTGCAAATGGAAGTGGATATTGTCAAGATCACCAAATGAATACATTGGCTAGAACAATTCAACTTTTTGTATTTCTTGCATTTAACTGACCAGGCAAAGTTTGATATCTATATTTTATTATATAAGTAATTCATTTTATATATCAATAATAAACTTACAGGAGAGTGAAAGGTAATAATAGCAGTAACAGCAGATAACTTACTGGTTTACTGCACAGGAAGTTCTTGGCTTCCATCAGTTCATAATATTATCAGTAGTTATAGAAATTAGATGTTTTGACATTTGTAAGATGTTGAAGAGTAAAAACTGCTTAGAACTAAAATATAGATATTCTCCTGCACTTAAACATTGCACACAGTCTTGATTTGTGACTGTTAGCCAGATTCACAAGTACATTGAGAAATGTCTTTTTACTGTTCTTAGAGAACGCTGGGGAGGTTAAGTCATTAGTCCAAAGTCATACATTTTATGAGTAGTAAATCTGAAAAGTCTCAGATTCTTCATCTGAAAATATAGTTGATTATTGGATTCCTTTGACTCAAGTGAAATGTGCGAAAAGTTCTTAGGTATATGGCCTCGCAGAGAGTGAGCACCACATATGATATATCTGCGCCACCTTCATTATCATCAGTGTTTTGCTCAAGGCCACACATAGTAAACTGGAACCAAGACTCAAAAAACATGTCCGCTGGTTCTAGAACCTAAGCTTTTAACTAATACTCTCTTGTTTACATTTTTAAAAGTATTATAATTTGTTTAAGCTGTGATGCGATTATAAACATGGTAACTTTACATTTTTTGCTTAAATTTTCCTAGCAGGAAGGTAAGCAGGGATCAAATAATCTTAATTCATCTGAGATTGAGATTATTAGGATTTGGTGTCACATGAGATGGTAGTTCTTGTTAAGACTTTCTTCCTGTGAGCAGTCTTAGATGTTTACCGTATCTTTACCCTAGGTCTTTCACTTCAGTGACCTTGAACTTGCACTTTCACTCCCAGGGTCTATTATTTTAACACCACTCAGGTTCTCAGCCTCTCAGAGGCTGCCTACAATCAGACATTATGAAAGGAAAAACAGAGCTAAAGATTGTCCTTATCTCTGTAGTTTCCTTTTCTAAGATCTTGGATCTTGGTTTTTCATATTGTTACTTCCTTAATGTTTTTCCAATATTTTCTAATCATTTTTTTTGTTCATATTTTATCCAGCCTTCCTAGTTGTTCTTGGTAGTATAAGGTAGTCATATATAAGTCACTATACCATTGCTGGAATCTGAACTGATTATGCTTTTCAAATTATAATTTTTAATGTATATGTGTTATCTTTACCATTTTGGGGTAAACTCCTAAAAAAACAGATCAAAAATTTTTTTACTGGTAATACCTTCACTTACATACACTATAAACTCATATTTACTGACTAAACTGAATTGATGAATTTATTACTGGGAGTTAAAAATATTACTAACTAAAGCCATTTTCTTCAAGAGTTAAAACTTTTCAAAAAGATGCTGTTGAAGAATCATTGTAAATGTATATAGACTCAGAAATAAGCCAGCTAAACTACATCAAAGTTTTAAAATAATGTCAGAAAAGTCAGCCACAGAAATTCTGAAAACCTTTAACTCCCCAGGATTTATTCATTCTATGCGAAATAGGTGTTCTGCTAGTGACACTTTGATCCTACACCTTCCTGTTGTTGGAGTTCACAAGCCTTAAAGCCTCAAAGTGCTCCCCCTGATTTTTCTCCTGAACCATAATCAGGTTTTGATCCATTGCAGAAAGGGGTTCTAATCTCTGGAGTCCAGTGTCAGCTATGACATCAGAGAAACAATAACTGATAGACCAAAGGCCCAGGAAGGGACAAACAACTGCTAAATGTGTTGCTGGAAATGTCTATGCACTTGAAAACTTGTCTTAACAATATTTTATTTGGAATTACAAATATTTTTATTTACTTAAGAAAATGTTTAGTGTTTACCATGGGCTAATTTCATGCAAATATTAGGGCAGGGTAAATGCAGACTGGGATATGAAAAGTATTAAATATAACCATAGTTCCCCATGTGTGTGTGTTTTCAGGCATGCACATGTGGGTATTCATAGTGGTATATGCGGTAAAGAAAATAGATAGGCTTGATATGGTGGTCAGAACCAGCTTCCAAATTCCAGATTGTAATTTCACTATGGAAAATATGTATTTACTGAATGAATAAGGAGATTTCAAGACAATGTTGAAACATAATATCTGATTGCTACAGAACAATTTATATCTGAGCTGTTTGTATGTCACTGAAATTAGAAGAGGATAACTTAGGGTCATAAAAATTAGCAAAAGTCATTTATTTGTTATGAATTATAGGAGATTTTCATAGAGTAAAGGATACAAGTCCTTTGGCAATTATGTGATGCAAATATTTTCTCCTGTGTGTCTCTTATTTTCATTTTCTTAATATTGTCTTTCAAAAAGATGTTTCCAATTTATTTAAGGATATTTATTGATATTCGTGTTTCATGAATTTTGCTTTTTGACCTAGGAAATTTTTTTCTAACTGAAAGTTATGAAATTTTTATACTTTTCCTCCTAGAATTTTTATTTTTATATTTTGTCCTTAGATCAATCATTTAGTTCACATTAATTTTTCTGTATGGTGTGAGGTAAGAGTTGAGATTTTTTTTTCATATAGATATTTAGCTGCTTTAGCACATATGTTGTTCTTTTCCCATTAAGTTACTTTGGCATCTCCAGGAAAATCAATTGACTAAATATATGGGACTCTCTGAACTTAATGGTCATAGTTTATGAGATCATCTGGCTATCTCTTCCAAATGAATCTGTAATGAAGAAGAACTATAGGAAAGAATCTAAGATTTCAGTAAGGACCAGTAAGAGATGTTTAAGTATATGAATTCACTCTTACTGTCATATCTTTTTCCTTTACTCAAGTTCCTTACCCAGAGTAACTCACCTACCATAAAGGACAATAATTTTTCCTAGAATATATACAACTTCCAAGATTAAAGTAGGTTATTTAGATCATAAAAAGGCATTTAACCATTATAGAGTGTGAATCCTCTATTAGATGTACTTTTCAACTCATAGATAACAGGTGAAAGTTGGGACAGGTGCTCATTATGACTTTTGCTTTCCCAGTCTGTTTCTTAGCTCTGCTTAAGTCTCCAATTAGATGCATATAGCTATCATTACATTAGGAAATTTTCATTCAAGCTCAGTAGATAAGTATAGATGAAACCATCATAAGAAAAAGCATAATCAGGGTAATTCACATTCATGGTAACTCCTAAAGCAGAGAGTGAATGCCTATCAAGAATAATAACACAAGACTAATTGATCTACATGGATAAAAGGGATAAAATGGATCCATATTTACACCTACATTTGTTCTGCATCCTATGCTATTTGAATTCACAACATACTTTGAAATGTCTTTGAAAGGTACTGTTTGTTCAATGAACACATTTAAAAATAGTACCAGAGTCTTAACTGAACTCTGGGGTCCTCTAGCTGATTCCAGAGAAGGCAGAAATAGAGTTATTAGCATTTTACTATACTATGGACATTTTCACTTTATTTTTCAAAAAATAACCTCTACACTTTCAAATAAACACTATGAGACACTGTTTTCAGAAAGGCTCCTTTTGCATTAGATGAAGCGACTTTATGTCTTGATGACTGTCTCCTGTATTAACAATTTCTATAAGCCATTGCTAATAGAAGTTCAAGATGTGCTTCCTGAGATTCCGTATGTGCTGTGTCATCCTGACAGCTTGAATCACCCTAGAGGTATATTTGAACATTTCTTGCACATATAAAGACAGCTTCGATAGCTGAATCATCATTTCCTTATTCTTCTATGCCATTTTTTTTTTGTTTGCATTATTCTTGTGGTCATTACCTTGCTCTGGATTATCTCATAGCTATTTGAAATTTTGATCCCCCCTCCAACTCTTTGATAACTACATAGAAATGAATACTAGCGACTATCTCTGTATTGTCTAACACCCTAATGACTAACATGATTTTAGTTATATTTAATGTATATTTTTTTGAAATAATACTTTTGTATGGCTATGAATAGAGACTAATTCCAGGACTAATTCCACAGTTGTAAAGTAATCATATTATAAAGCCTTCACTCTAGATACATTGCCAGGAGCACAATTAAGCTCATGGCCTATCCAATTCTCAGTAATGAGAAGACAAGTTTGACAGTGTGGGATGATTAAAATGCTTAATGTTCAATTAGCTTTCTTGGATTAAGTCTAGTAAAGGAAAAGGTAGGTAATTTAAAGTTATATTATGGAGAGTAGCATTTTGCAAAAATCTTAAGAGGGCAATTTGAGAAGGGCATTGATTGCTCAAAACTTAAAATATCCAGGACATCATTTTGAAACTACAAAGACCAGATAAAAGGATTATAAATACACTGAAAGTGAATGGTACAGACAAGAAAAATGAAAAATGCAGTAGAAATCGTATGAAGAATTTATTTAATCTAGCAGAAATAGGAAAAGGTGGACAATATAAATGACTCCTAAATCTACAGTGACATCCATTATCATAAATTACCAACATGAGGAATGCTATGATACTAAATGTAATTTTCTTGAGTCATTACATTTCAAAGACATAGCACAATAGCAAGTATATAAAAATATGGATATATAAAATGTGAACAAATTTCCCCCACTGGGAAGCAAAGGAAGTTATAGCTCCTTGTGAGGTATTACAAAAATAAAGTCAGTGACAGGCAGCTCTTGAGGTGGGGTGGTGATGTGTGTGTGTTCCCACCTGCAGTCATAAAATGTACCCCCAGAATTTGGAGACCAATATTGATCATGAATTTGGTAAAATTTGCCAATATCATAAATAACCTGCCTTTGATAACTTCTGAATATGTTTCTGCTAAGAAAAGGACTCCCAAACTCAACTATTTTAGGCTTATTTTTTCAGTTTCAGTGTCAATTTTTGCCTTCCCTGATGGGATAGTGATCTGTTTCACACAATGTATGTGTTAGAGGTACTGTGAATCCAACTTTCTATCTAATCCCATGAATCACTAAGTGAGTAGGTAGTCTGATCTACCTGGGACTATTTCATATGCATCTACTCATTCTCAAAATTTGCACTCTCACTTTGGACTCTTCTGGTTGTCCTCCTGAGATAAAATATAAAATTTCTCTCATTAGTTCTGATTCTGTCCAGTGGAATCATTATTTAACACTAGATTTGTACCTGCAAAGTGCTTTTTAAATACTTGAATTTTAGTTCTCCCCAGATCATTCTATCAATATAGTGGCAGGAGAAATATCGGAACTACAATAATGTGAAAAAATGGGATTATACTAGCTGAAGTTAGTCAGGAGGAAAAAAGAAAAATACCAGATGGTCTCACTTTATATGTGGAATTTAGATAAATCAAACAAAAGGATAAAAAATAGTAAGAGCTAACAAGTTGACTCTAGGAAAGAAGCATCCAGCAAAGGAGAGAGAAGGGAAGGGTAATACAGGAAGAAAGAACATGAGGGAAAATGATGATGGTCACAGATGATGGTGGTGAGAGAAATAAGGGAACTACAAGAATGAAAAAAAAAATTAAAATTAAAAAATACAAACATATTGTTGAAAAATAAAATAAAAATAGCTTTATATACATGCATTATGCTTTTTAAATACTTAAATTTTAGTTCTTTCCAAAACATTCTATCAATGTGATGGCAGGAGAAATATGGGACCACAACAATCTAAAAAAATGAATAAATAATACAAACAAATTATAAATAAAAATAAAAATAAACTAGCTTTGTCCTTGCATTATGCTTTTTTTAGATATTTGAATTTTAGTTCTCCCCAAAAGAGTTGATCAAGCTGACTAATTCTTTTGAATCCAACTTTGAATCTATCAAACTGGCTAAATGCAACTGATCTTCTGACTTCCACATGATTCTGCTTCCTTTTAATCTGTTTCCTCTCTTTTAAATGAATTCTCATTTGCATGAATCTTTAAAGATTTGCAACTCCCATGAAATAGAAATAGACAAAATATCAGAAGAGTTCATTCATGAAAGAATAGAAATTGCCAGTAAATGCACAAAAAGTTTAATATCCATTATTATCAATTAAATGTTCATTAAAATGATATAACCTTTACTGGATATGTAAAATGGCACAAGTAGAATAAAACCAACAAGATTTGGCAAGGGGGCAGGGAAGTAAGCACCACTTGAATACTGGTACAATAAAAAAATCAGAACGTGTTCAAAAATTCATGATCAATGCTGATTATCATATAGAAAAGAGTGGCAATGAGAGAATAGTTAAGTAGCTTATGGTTTAGTGTAGCTATTGAAAATGTTTTAGGATAATTTAATGACATTGGGAAGATGCACTTTCTTATTAAAGAGAAAAAGCAGGGTATAAAATGGCATTTATATATATAAAGTCCTATGACTATCTATAGAAAAGTCCTATGACTATCTAACTGGCTGAATACCAGGCAAGGTGATAATAAGCATCATACCTTTTGTCCTTACATATTTCCAACAGTAAAAAAACAATAAAAATATATTTGTTCAATCAGAACTTGAGTAAAGTCAGTAGTTAAAAGTAATTCCTGATGTAGGCTAACCAACCCTACTTTGTTATTGTTCTTAGATGACTCGTTTCTGCATTTTTGATCATATAGACCTTCTAAATTGTTATGTCTGTGTTCTAAAACCCCCAAATATTTTTCAGGAGTACTCCTGGTAAGTAATGTTCCTGTCTTTTTGAACCCAAGTGCCTGGCTAACATCTGTTGCTGTCAAATTCCATTTAGTTTCATGGAACCCATATGCTGTGTTGTTGAATCCATTTTTTTTTCTATTGTTCTTTATTGAACAGTCACCTACATCTGTGACATTAATATCCTCATCCAACATTAATGTCCTTTTACCCATCAAAGATTGTAGAATGTGCCTTTTTTCCCCTCTGGAGATGAAGCCTATTATAGTCAGTGTCATCAAAAGATGTGTTGGGAGCAGAAACAAGTCAAAAAGAAAAAGACGGAAGCCAAATGGTTTCACTAATATATGGGATATAGTGAAAAAATAAACAAAGCCTTGAGGAAAAGTCAAAACCAGCTAAGCACCAAACTGAAGCACATGACTTTGGGCAGGAGGGGGGGAATGGAGGGGAGGGGAGGTAAATCCCTGGGATTACAATAATGTGAAATTTACATATAAATAAAGAAAAAAAGATTTAAAAAAAGATGTGTTGGGAAAGTCATTTTAATTTGAAGTAAAACTTTCCCTGAAGATGGAAAATCATTAGTAAATTTCATTAGCTGTGTTATACTTCTGGGGAAATTGAGGCACTGGAAGATGATACAGATTTAAAGTGATTTCATAAGCATAGAGAATAGTATATTTGAAAAATTTTACCACAGAAGATGTAAGTTACTGTTACTGGATATTGCTGCATGAGACCTGGTGATGACCCAGTGAATACACCTGCATGGACTGACTAACCCACTGAGGAGACTCGTGGACTGGAAATGGCTAGCCGTTTCTGAGGGAGGTCCTTTCCAGCTGTGTTTATTGAGCTGCTCCCTACTCCCTGTTCCCTACTCCCCTTTCCTTACCCTTTCACACCTGTTCTTGAATATCTTCTTTGATAGTCCTGGGAACTGCACCTGTAGAAAATAACAAGCTAGCCATCTAATAACAAACTAGTTTGTGAGACAACACATGTCATAGTTGTCACCCTCTTTTGAATTCTCTAACTATGAAAGACAGGAAGGGGAGATGGTGGGTGAACCCCAGGGGATACAAAGATGTGAAAAAAATATATATATATAAATTATTTAAAATTTTAAAAATGCCTCTAAGATAAATAAATAAATCTGACTATTAAAAAAAAAGATACTGCTAAAATAAATTTTGCTGCATGCCTGCTTTCTGCTTTCCGCATGCAATTATTATTTTTCTTTCAGACTTCAGGCAGGGAATGAGAGTGCCCTGAGTTCCTCCATCTGGTCTATCCTGCACAAGAGGATGCTGAGGCCTGTGGTCTCCCCTTGAGACCACAGATATATTGTATATACTGGTATTATTTTAAGAATTTTAGTCATGGGCTCAAGGATAGTGAGAAACATCACTGAATAAACAGAATTTTTTGTTGTTGTTGTTAAACACCTTCAGATGTTCTTTTCACCAGTCACAACTCTTAGAAAGAAACTCAAAATGATGCCATTTACCAATGAGTTATTAGTTTCTTTTCCATAAAAGAAACTTCATATTGATCAGGAAGATGGCAAACACTGCCAGATTCTCTTCGCTAATGATTTTATTTTTAGTGTCTCAACTAATTTCTCTCAATGGACAAACTAAGAAAATTTATATGCTAACATGCAAAATATTTTCCCCAAGACAGCAAATAGTTTCTTGTTAGGTGAGAAAGAAGTTTAGGATGTGAAATACTATTAGTACTAAGGGAAAAGGATTCTTGGTTGTGTAAAGAAAATAATATCAGAGAATAGAAAGTACTGTAAAGGGAAAAGAACTATTGGGAACTGAACTAAATGAGTGTGAAGGACTTCTCCTTGTGGGCATGTATCCTGTCCTGTCTTGGTGATGGCCAGCTCTTGAGTAGCACATTTGGAGCAAGCTCATATGCCAATGAGAATGAAGTAAAGGGATTCACAATTTTGAAATATGAGAACCGGCAGTTTTACTTTTATACTTAAAAAGATCTTTACAGCATTGTATATTTTTGGAAACTAGGTGAGCTGAAGGAGACCAGCAGTTGGGACATCTTGCCAAGGACATGAGCGCGTGCACGTGCACACATGCCCGCATGCACACACGCGCTCATGCACACACACTCACACAATGTGTTAATCAGAGGCAAGGATGGATCTATCTTACTTTAACCACAGATCACTAAGACACTAAAAGTCCAATAAGTTACTACAAAGTATCTAGTTTAACAATTTCGAAGTCCTTTTGTAGAGTATATCATAGCTACTCTTCTTGGAATTATAGAACCTACAAAACATTTTGTTCCCTAATATATCCTGTTTATGGTGTAGACAGTGATATCTATGTAAAGATAATTTATCTCTCTAGCATTCCTAATTCTTAATAAGGATTATTGATGTAAATTATTAATGAAAGTATTATAAAATTAGTAATATAAATTGATAATTTATGTAAATCGATAACTATAAATTAATATAAGGAGCATAAGGAATATTAATATAAATAACCCATACAGTTGACACAAAACAGTAATTTTTTTATAGACTACACATTATCAAGATTAAGAATATTAAGGCAAAGACGGTTAAATGCTCATCAAATTCTTTTCTTTTTCCTCCTGGGCAGTTAAACAACATTGCCCACTTTACTACCAGGTCACACCATTGGATCTGGTCAATGAAATGTGGATAGAGTGATGCATATCAGTTCTAGACCTGTCCATAAAGTCTATCAACTCAAGTTGCCCCATTAATAGGTCAGCGAGACCTCCAACAATGGAAAGGAGGGCAGAATACCATGATGAAAGAATCCTGTATCTCTGTCATACTTTGATATAAGTTGGTTGTGGGGACTATCTACACAAGACTCAAGTTTTAGGAAGAAACAAATATTATTCTGTTAAACCACTAAATTTGGGGGTCATATTACATCTAGTAGCTTGATCTACCTAGGTAAAGGCTATGGGTCAAACTCACTCCATTACTACTGGGACAATCTTGGGGAGGCCATTTTGTATCATTTTCCTTATGATACATTTTCCTTATGATACATTATTACCATATGATATGGTAATAATAATATTATGTACCTCACAGTGTTTGAGGGGACTGAGTGAGCTACATAATACTAAAGGACTGTATTAAATAATTAAAGCTATTAAACAAACCTGATATATAAGTTATTAATTGATTCCATAGAAGACCATCATCTTAAGCTCATATCTAAATAAGAACCTCCTCTAATTTATAAAGTACGATAAGCTGATATGTAAAATGAGAAATGATCCGAATCTGACACTCAGTTGCAAGAATCTAGTTTTGTTGGAAGAAAATAAGTGGAAGGAGGGAAAGAGAGGAGGGAGCAAAGAATGAAGATTGACCATTTTAGGCAGTTTATGGACTAATCTAACTTGTCTAATAGCTCTGATACAACAAAGGGAGGAAATTCACAACATCATATAGTTAATGTGGACAAAACAAATTCTAGGGAGTGCCTAACATTTCCTTTTGCTATTGTCTGCAGTTGTCTCCTAGACATCTTTCTCCTTGAGTATTGAGGAATAACTTTCCTGCTCCATCCCATCTCTAACCCAGCCTCACTTTTTCCTTTCAGAGACAAATACTTTGCTCACTTCTTCTCATTTGTCTTATTGTAAAAGCAAACCAAGCAGAAATACAGCAGCATCTCTTTGTCATTGAGAAAGCTTTAGGCACAGTGACTATAAATACAGCAATATGATGCCAGGATAAAACACTACCACTTCACCAAACGCACAACTGTGCATTACAATCTCTTTTATAAATAGAAGTAAATTACAGGTTTTTAACATGAATGAAAGCAAAAGTAGTGTGAACTCAGAAAAATGAGTGAAGCATAAAATATACTGTATATAGTAGAAATGGATATTTAGTCAGTAGAATGACAACAAAGTTAAACACAAGGAAATGAGTATTTTGTAGGTTTGGTAACAAGGAATTATGAAATGCCCTGGTTTTGGTCCCTTTGGAATTTCTTAGAAGAAAGTGCTCACTGTGTAGGCAAATATATGAATTTAGTAGTTCACTATTTGTCAAGATGTTCTTCAGTTTTGTGAAAGTGAGCTTCTATTTTTCCGAGGTCTCCAAGGCATGAACAAAATGAGACATATCTGTGGAGAAAGAAGAGCTTTTTACTTCATAAACAAATTGTGCCTATTCTGAAAAGAAAAAAAAAGTAAAGAACTTGAAAAAAAAACCTAAATGAGTTTTTCTGCAATGTTACAATGCCCAAGGACAGTTCTGGTTTGATGCCTTAGCAATTTACATGGAATTTTACTCTAGTGGTTTCTCTAAGGTTCAGCAAAAACAAGCAACAGAACAATATGTTATCTCTGCACCACAGGAACCATTTTCAAAGCCTGGTGCATATATTTTCAAAATTCCCATCTTCTAACTTTCATATAGGTGGACTGTAAAGAAAAATCCCTTTCAATCCTGTGTGGTGATTGGGGCTTGTATGGATTTGGGGACTTTGATTTACCTTTAAGAAATATATCTGGGCTCAAAGATTATGTGCATTACAGAGATGAGGATGCAACCAAAGGTTAGCGTTTCACCAGCCAGTGAGATTAGTTCACTAACTCATTAACTGAATGCCTGGAGGATGAAGAAACTTAGGTTCTGGGGAAATTCAGCAATAGGACCTGCCAGTTACAAGACACAACTTCTGCATTCAGCAACTCTGAGGAAAGAAGAATTAAACTCAGTTTTACATTCTTTCATTAGTCCTGGAGTTTCATGATAATGGAACATGGTATAGTCTTTGCAATAAACGTAGATAACAGAGAATACAGACAATTATTGGAATCTCTTCCTTCAAGCATGTGAACATTTTTACACACGGTGTGGGGGTTTCTGATCATTATTAGAGCCAACACAAATTGGAGCCCTTGGTTTTCAGGATTAGCGTGTCAATCAACTAATTCATTTTTCTAGCTACTGTTCTCGTCTTAAAATAAAAGAAAAACTAGTGGAAAAAGTCTTAGGGGACAGATGAGATAGAATTTGAGACTTGATACTGTCATTCATCTTTTTTTACTGTCACTCGTAAGTCACTGCACCCCTATAGGTCTATTTCCTCAACTTCAAGATACAGGGATTAAAAGGCCTGGTCATTGAAGTCCCTGGCAAGTCTAAAAGCCTACATTATTTACTGGGCACTACTCTTCACTGTGTCTGTTAATACTATTAAAAGGATGAGGCATTACCTTTTAAAAATGGAGATAATTAAAAGGCATTTTTTCCCCATCACTTGGACTGCAAACCATTTGTTGTGCTAAGACATAAACAGCTAACACTGGACAACACAGTTTGTTCTTTGCATTTGACATGCCATATTAATGCTAGATGGGCATGTGGTTAAAAAAACAAACAAACCTGGTAACCGTCTGATTATGTTTCTTTGCTTATTAAATTTAAACCAAGTTCATAATTAACATCCAATTAACACCAGCAGGTGAAATACTTGAGTGTTGTCTTTTTTCTGAGAATGTAAAGAGTTATTCTTTTCCAACAGCTTTGTACTTCTAGAAAGGTCAGTAAGGTCCCCAATTCAGATTCTTGCTCCCACATTGACTGACTCTGCAAATCGTCAAAGAGCAATCTCCTTATATAATTTCCCTGTTTCATAATGGTCACAGTTCTCTAAACATATAATAAAAATCATGCAAATGTGCATTTGCTTACGCTGAATACAGGCTTATTTGAATAGGGGGCCCAGTGTTCATTCACTTCAGTGTGAATGAAGCTTGATGTGATGTTTTCCAACGTGACTTTAGTTGAGCTGCAATCTTGGCAGAGCCTGTGATATAGATTGCTATACTTACAGATCTGATTTCTGACAACTTCTGGCATCTAATTGTGTTCTCAATTCTATATTTAGCTGTTTCTCTAGCTTTAGTCTTCTGATTGACTAGTCATTGAATACGATTTTATGTACTTTGAGGAATCGATGTATTTCACTTTGACTTTGGATTTCTTTTCTCATCAGGATTCAATATCTAACCCAACAGGTTTCAGATGAAGTCTAAAGTAGTTTTTTTTCTGAATGACTATATACTGATTCACATATATCAGTAAAACAAAGCACATATGCCATTGTTCAAACACATAAATGTGCTTTATGTGCACATATGGACAGCTCCCTGAATTGGTTTTTCTTTGATATTTGTTCTGTCACATGTCCTAAACGATTTCCTATTCATGTGCTAACAATTCATCATAAAAATAGAAATCCTTACTACTTATTAGAGAACATAGAATTCAAACATTCATTTTAAAATCTTTTTAAATGCTCATGACATTTTTCTGGGTTTCCACAGTTAAAAGCATTTATTTATTATTTTTTGGTTGCAGTTCTTATGCTTATTTCAGCAAATTATGGCCCTTTTCCATGGTCCATTTGTATAAAGGTTTGGATAACACAGAAATATTTTATTTTTCATAGATGTTAATTTTCGAGAAACATACACATCAGTGATGCGTGAGTTCAGTTAAATTTTCCAAGTGTATATGCTAGGTGAAATTTCAGTTGGCTAGAATCAGTGGAATTGACCAGAAATTTGCATGACAATGCAGTCTCCAGGAGTTTGCTCTTTAGCCATGCTTTCTCTATCTGTAAATCTTGGATGGAAAATTTCTCTTCAATGTGGGAAAAACTAGACACTGTATTTCAACTAGAATTAGGAAGCTGATGGTTAAAAAAAAAAAGAATAGGACACAGAACCAGAGAAAATAGACTGCAGAGAAAAATCAGCCATGTGATTCTATCAAAGTGCTGATTACACTGGAGATCATTCAATTAGGTCTCCAAATTGAGAATAATGTGCTTTTGTTTTCCACTTTCAGAAAGCAAGAGACAAGAGAAAACAACAACAATAAAGAGTAAAGCAGAGATTTAGTTAAGATAAAAGAGAGGGATGAGAGGGGGGAGGAGGGAAGGAAACCCTCTCATTTCCCAAGGAAGTACTGTCTATTCTACTCATACCTACTTCATAGAGTAAGGAATACAGGACACCTCAAAAATCTCCAGGGAGAAAGTATATTGAAACAGGAGAGCAAAAAATTTGTCAAAATGTTGTCATTATTAAGGGTTAAAACAAATAGAGTTGGTTCTCCATTTACTTGAATACTAAATAAATGATGCCATTCCTTGAAGCATTTTGATAATCAAGGGTTCCTTTTTATTTAAAAGTAGACTTCTATATCACAACAGGGGAGAGAACAGTCTGTATTACAATTTTAACATTTGTATCTGTTTGTCTTTGATTGGATATTTGTAGTCATCATTAACTTGAAAAAAATAACATGTAAAGAACTGAAAATCACATAAGGAAACAACAGAATACCAACAATAATAGTTCCAATGATGAAGTGGTGCTTAGTTATTTTTATAAATTTGCGTATTAGGGTGCTAAAATGGCTGGAAAGAGACCTTTGCCCAAGATAGTCTATTCTAATATAAGGAAACATAGGATTTTTAGCACTGGCAAAGACCTGCAGTGCCCTCCGAGGTGAGATGCATCATTATTTCCAGCCTCCAGAACATTTTGTAAATTAAGCCTGACTTCTGTCTTTTGACTCATTCGCAAAGACGTTTTTGTTTTCTGAGCTACTCGCTCAGCAATTCAACCCTCTTAAATTTAATGATCAATATGGAAAACAGAACTATATTATGATGGGGCCAGGAAACTTTTTCTGCTTTCATTCCTTCCTGTTGTGTCTGCTAGCTTATTCTCTCCTCATCTAAATATTCATTAAAAATAATCAAAAGTATCTATGTTTACAAAGATGCTAGACCATTCTCACGATACTTTTTGCATAATCCTGATATAATATATTTGGCACCGAAATCAATTGGTTACTAGTCTACATAAATGCTATCCTATGAAAATATTAGCAAGAGGAGTAATCTGGAATATATTAGAGCAATTAACAAATTACAGATCATTGCCAAGGAAGTATCAGAAGGTATAGAAAATAACCCAATAGAATGGCCTTGGGCATCAAATGGGGTAATATCTGTGAAAGTCCCTAAATGACAAAGTACTTTGTACATTAAGGTCCAAATGGGCATTCAGGACATTAACAGTCATTACTGTTGCTAATATGGTATAATATCAAGTACACTCTGGAGAAAATAAATCCTAAGAAGGCAAAAACTCTGATTACATTAAATGCAAGGAATCATTTTCTCTCCATGTCTAAGAGTTGGCACTTGGCAAAGATAATGTAATGTATGGAGAGACATAATTAGGTTTATAAAATAGACATTTGAATATACAAATATATATTATGAAGTATGGCAAGCTATAAAATGATGTAAAAATATGGTTTGTTTTCCCTGTTTCATGATTTTAAAAAGCATACGTGTGTGTTGTTGGAAGTTTGAAGAGTAAGCAAACTCTTTTGGTGATATTTTCACAGTATGTTATTACAGTGTTGAGATCTTACATGCTAATAGCCCTCTGAAATGTTTAGAGCTCAATCAAACATAACTAGATGTTACTATAAGTCATTCTATTAACATGTTTAGTTATATTATTTGGGGGTAGTGAAAATGGAGTGGTAAGAGTCGAAGTTCATCAAGATTTGCTATTTGGCCCATTCTGAATTAAGTATATGAGATAATCAAGTAATTCTGATGGGAGGGTGAACATGGTATCTATGTTGTTAATCACCTAATGGCCTGAGGCTTTAGCTCTAGAAATTACTGTAGAAATATGGAAGCAATTCTTTCCTGTTCTTAGACTAAGTAGGAACTATGGTAAGATACTTGTACCCCAATTTCATTTCTGGGGTCAGTGTTTAACAACCAATCATTCTTCAAGATGATAGAGCTTCAGGTTCAAGAGCCCATGGAGTTAACTCTGCCTCATGAGGCCACATTTTGAAAGATGCTCCCAGTTCAAGAATTCTCGGCAGCTATCTTTAAGGATAAACTTTCCATTTCTTAGGTCACTGCTACCCTGTTACTGGCCTTCATTTCAATTCCAGTTAAATTATAAAGTGCAGTATGTAGTATTGAACCTTCAGAAAGAATATAATGAGCACAGCCACCCTCCACGGATCCCGAGTTCAAATTACTGGCAGAGCCATCGCCCATATCTGAGAATGTACAGAAACTTGATCATCATTGTTGGTGTTATCATCACCATCATCATCATCATCATCATCATCATCATCATCATCATCCTTAGCATCGCAGTTGAAGTATCACATCATGTCAAGTAGTGTGGCAAGATCCCAACAACCAACATCAAGACACCGTCCAGTTTGGGTGAGTAAATATTATTCTGTGCTTCTTGGCCCATTTAGCAAACACTTTCTTTTCAGTGATAAACCTATGCCCCCCATATGGGGCATGTTCATGAAGAAAATATTCATCACACTCATCTCTTCCTTGTTCGTAGTAATGGTAGGGAACTTTTCTATATCCTTCTGTCCTAGAAAAGAAAAAAGAAAGAAGAGGATAGAGATGAAGAATGAAGCATTCATTTACAAGAAGCCATTATATGCCCAGTAAATGCATTTACTTGCAAACCCATGCATGATTCTTATCCACGAACTCAGTTAAAAGCTATTATATATAAAAAGCTTTTAGGAAAATGTATCAGGTCCTTAATACTTTAATAAATCAAATGAAATGTACATATCACACCAATTACATTCAAACATACAAAACAATATAGCCATCCTTTGAAGGAGGAAATGGTATGTAATGGAAGCAAATTTTGGGTAGCTTGATGCTCTCACAGAGTTTGAAGAAGCTTTGTGATTTTTCAAGAGTAAGATATTTGGTTTATCTGTACTCCATTATGCTTAAAGTTGAGGTAGAAATAGCTCATAATAGAGATTGTTATTTAGTTACCATTATGACAATATGATTAAAACACCTAGAATTATTTTGTGTCAGCTGGTGATAGGGAAATATCTTTTATTACCTTGATAAAGCAGGAAGGATTTGTTTTATTATCCAATTAGAACCTATCCCAGTAGTGGGGATATACTATGGATTAACATACCCATTTTAAATAAGGATTTGGGAACTCCTGACTTGTTAGTGAAATAAAATTTTGCTAAATTGTCAGTTTTTTGGGTTTCAGGACTTTTTTTTTTGAGACTAGGTCTCGCTATTTTTGCCTGTGGAACTGCAGGCTCACGTTGCCCAGGGTACCATGGAATCAAGCGATCCCCAGCCTCAGCCTCCCAGGTAGCTGGGATTACAGATGCACACCACCATGCCCAGCTATATTTTTTTGGAACTAGGTCTCGCTACGTGCCCCCGGTGGGACTCGAACCGTGATTCCTGGCCCCAGCCATGGCTTCCTAGGCTGCCATTTACAGGCATGCGCCACCATGCCCAGTGGTTTCAGGACATTTTATATTTCATGATCACATATAATAATTGAGTAGACAACCATCTATCAAATCACTAGAGGAGAAGAAATGACAAACTTGTTTTGCAAATTAAATAACCACTGAACTTGCTCTGGATTTCCAAGCCACAGTCTCTGATAAACCACTGCTAAGGGGAAAGTGTTCTTTCTGACATTTGACATTAGTGTGTGGTAAATATTTTTCTTTTTATCACCCTCAAAACTCACATCTTGACGCATTGACAATAAAATGTCATGTCAGCAAGGAACCCCAGGAAATAATTGTTGTTTTATCTGTTTCTCAGATTTATGATAGTCAAATGAATTGTGATATTTTGACAAGATACCAGAATTGGAGATGCAAGAAAATAATTTCCTGTAATCTTACTTGCAGTAGGTGTCATTTATCATCCCATAGACATGAATGCTGTAACAGGCATCCATAGCCAGAATGAAGGTAAACCATCCCGTGCTGAGATAAGAGCCAGACTGGACTCTGTAGGGGGAAAGCCGACAACAACAAACAAAACAACACAGAAAACATACACAGAGCAACAATAAATAAAGTGTGGTGAGAAATGACATGTTTGTCAAGAACATAGCACTTGTTATCAGAAAAGGCATTAAGAAATGACAATCTGTCCAAGTTACACACTTATTTTGAATTACCTCTGAATAATTTATAGGCATGCCCTGATTCTTACTACCGTAAGCCTAGAAGCTAGAGTTGTACAGAAGAGAAGCCATATGGCAAATATCTGAAGTCAAATAATCCTTCTCCCTTCAGGTGAAAAATAATTTATTTGATTTTCTATAAGACACAAATTAGTGCTGTGTATCAGAGGACAGGTTTCTAAAAATTGCTTGGAGCTCTGATGGGAACTGAATGATAATAGTTTTATCTTGCTTACCTGGACATATTACTTTCTCCAAGGGTGGCTGGGTTTCTAAGTGATAATTGGATGCTGTGTAGGTTACTGACTTGACCTATGAAAACTCCTAAAATGTTTTCCTTCACTGCTTTCCAGAAGGAATCATGAGACAAGACTTTTATTCTGACAGATCAATGTTACTAGTCTCTTCGGTACGTTTGTATAGCATACCTACTATGCACCCACCCCTGCTATAGATGTGATAGGGTGGTTATCCAAATCACCAAAATGATTATCTTCACAGGAGCCTGAGAGTTAGATTTGAAGGTGTCTAGATTATGAAGATTGACCAGTGAAGGCCTTCTGGATAATGAGAACCAAGAAAGGGGGAAGATATGGGAGGGGGGGTTAGGCATGGGAAGAAGTCACATCGGTCCTATTGAGAAAGGCAGTCTCATATATAGCATCTTTTCACCCATTTCAGCCTCATTAACAATGGGCATTGAGGCATCCTGGACCACTTCCTAGCTGAGTGATGAAGGACTCTCATCCACGTGTCACCTTGTGTAGGAATATTTTGCTTTGCTTTAGACGTAACATGTGCTCCTTTGTTATGCTTTGGCATGTATACCATTTGGCATCTGGCCAACCTCACAACTCTATCTGTCCCTTGCAAAGAGGGGGAGGGGTTCTTTGTTCTGTGGCACAAGAGAGTTCCAAGAAAGTCAATGACCATGCATCAGGGCCAGGAAGGTTGCAATGGCCTTGAGGAACTGATTCCTGCTATTAGGGCTTGACCTTGTTCTGTCCCTTCTTTGTAAATAGGATGTCATTTCATCCAGTACCTGGTTGTTGTCTTTTCTTGGTGACTCCAGTGTTATGATACAATGGAGAAATGCTCAGACTCTAATTTCTGGTGACAGGCAATAGATGCCACTTGCTGAACTGATTGTAAAAGAGAAGTGTTCCAGAAAGAGGAATTGTTAAGGGCAAAAATCACAGGCATGGAAGTATGAATGTTGTATTTGAGGAAGAGATAGGAAGCAGTCACTGAAGATGTGGCTATTTGCAATTAGGTGTAGTGCTGATTGGAGGGAGCTGGTAAGTTACAAATGATTCAAGATGCTCGAGAAAAAGCTGGGTTTGCATATTTATTGATGAAGGTGACCCAATCTACCTAAAGCAGATGATGGCCTGTCTCCTTAAAACTCTCCCAATATAGGCATTTGGGTCATTCCAACTTGTTTGGTGACTGTAGGACCACTTTTAAAAAAGATTGAGTTATTTACATCCAATTTCTTAGCAAATTGGAGCACAGCCAACTCTTCTAGAAACCTATACTTTGCCATTGATAACTCTTATGTGGGCACAGGCCTCCAGCCAGTAGTTGCTCACCCTGATGTCCAATCTTACTGATGCAGTTCAGGAAGCTGAGTCCTTTGATGTTTTATTTATTTATTTAAACAGACATTGTGCAGTATCAAATTATTAACAATAGCAAGCACTAGAGAAGCAACAAAAACACAGTGGGATGGGTAACTGTATTTTTTTAACCTTTATTTTCATTGACTTTGGGTGATTTGCAAAGAGGGACAAAGACAGTCCATGTGTATCTATCCCCTATGCTTGCTTGTCATTGACTCTGAAATGCCACAATATAAGCAGCCTTCCTTTGTTTCTCCTGGTGTGTCTTTTAAATGGGAAATATTCCAGAAAGAGGATCATGTTGAGTTACATGCACTTTCCTCTATGATAGGAACAGTAGCACCAGCATGGGTTAGGAGTGGATGCCAAGTGGATGGGAAGACGTACAGGGAAATGAAATACAGTAAAGAGCATCTATGCTTATTATACAACTCAACCTGCAGTCAATCCTGCATTCCTGGGTCTGAGGAGGCGCAGCGATGATGGGAACTGCTTAAAGTACCATCTGCTTAAAAAGTCCTTATTTGAAAATTGGGAGAGATCAAAAGAAGCAAGAGTCTTGACAAAAAGCTCCAAAATGGAATTTAGAAATTTTGCCTATGCACTGAGTTTTTTTGGTTAGTATTCCTACTGAATTATACACCTGTTTTTCCTCTCCTTGCTGGCTCATACTACCCTTTCTATATTTCCATTCTATCCTTCAATACTAGGCTGATCAAGCATTAGTAGATTGCTAAAAATGACAGCATTTATTTGTCCATAATAAGAAATAAACAGATCTCACTATTTGCCCGTTTATTCATTTTTTTTAACCAACATTTATTGGAATCCTATTAGGTGCCACTGGCTATATTAGAAGCTGGAGATGAATATTTTCTCAAAGAGCACATGGTCATGTGGGCAAGACAAGCATTTTAAAACAATTATTCACAATACAGTGCAACAAAGCACAAAACTGAGTCATACCAAATGTGTACAGAATTGAGAGTAAGGACATCTGGCTTCATATTCTGGCTCTGTGACAAATATGAGGTTTGCGGCACTTTAGTGTTTTGGGGTCATCTTATTTTCCTAGTCTTTAAAACAAGATGGTTAAACTAAGTCATATTGAATATTTCTCCCAAATTTAAAATCAAATGACTATGTGATCACCAACAAGTCAACTTAATTCAAACTTTAATCATTCTAAAGTATTAGGCTCCATGCATGTTGGATTTAAGATTAATAGACATTAATTAGACCACATTTCATATTCATTTATGTGATAGGATGCTACTAGATGTCTGGGTGTATTTAAAAGGAAGTGAGGTATAAGGTTTTTATCTTGCAAGGGAGTGGTGATGGTGACTAAACTTTAGGAAGGAAGCACTCCATATTTTCCTTGTACCATTCATGGGAGGTACTGGATGCTATTTGGACCAAGGACACAACTGGATCGTAATATTGAGGGCAACGCTTAATTTGTGAGGGAAAAAAAATGAAATTGGGCCAACCTATTTTTCTTTTTGTGTTTTTTTCCTCTTAGAGTTGAGACCTTCATGGAATTGCTAAATCTCAAGGGTGAAGATAATATTAAAACTCCAGAATAAAGAGGGAATTGTGTGACATATGGTCCCCTACTTCAAAAAAACAATCTCTCCTGACTCATTCTGGTCCATTCAAAGTAATCATTTCTGAGAGTTCAACAGGCTGCTTTAAAACAGAACCCTTCAAGAATAAACAGAGCACAGTTACTGAAGAGGATTATCTATCTATCTTTTCTTTACCACAGGAAAGACGGGTTAAGAATTTCAGGACTTGGCATGTGTTCAAAGATCTTTCCATCTCACCACCTAATAAGGAAAGTTCACTGCATTTCTGACCCTTGACTACTTTCAAGCCTAACCTTATTACATTTATTTCTGGGTAGACAGATCATAATAATTAGCGTAAAAACTCTTCTAGTAAGTGGTGTTACATTGGTTTCAGAATGGGGAGGTGCATATTGCCTAAGTGCCTTGTCCTACAAATAGTATTTAATCAGGTTGCTACATTTCCTTTTCTTGATGCTTCTAATATATCTGGGATATGAAGCCATGTCATATTTCCTATGCATGGTTCATGCCAGGACTAGCAAAGAGAACTTATTACAGATTCATCTACATAACAGGAGGAAGGATATTATAGCCCAGGGAATGTGAGCCATTTTTCCCATGCCTACACACTTGTAGCTGCCCTGGACTACAATTCCTAGCACGCCATGCCGAATTACAGGGAGAGGCGTGACAGCTGGGAAGAAGGGTGGTAATACATATTTGAAGTGGAAGGAAGGCACAGGAGAGATAGCCAGAGGAGACATGTGGGCGAGAGACATGTGAAGCTGCTCCTGGTTCTTGGCAGAGATAGGCAGAATCTTGGTAGACATTATCTTGACCTTGTGGTAGTTGACATGGTATCTTTCTTTCAGTCCCAGATTTCTGGGAACTGCCTAACCCCTTTCTTATGCTTCATCACCATAAGTGTATCTTCGATTTATGTCAAGTGTTTGGGTCTCAGTCACCCTGCTTTGGGTTGGGCATATTTGGCTGGACATTTGCCCATGAAGAGAATGGATAATTTTCAGAGTTTTATTTGGACTTTGATATTTGAAACCCTTTCCTCTTTCTCTCTCTCTCTCTCTCTGCCCTTTTGCATGTACATGGTGAGGCATCTTTTGCATTTAGTATCCCTTAACAGTTTGCGAACCTGGATACTCCTCAGATACAGTTTCTTCTCAAAATACTCAGAGCCAATGTCCATATAATGATGCTTATGATGTAATAATGACAACTACTAAGTTAATCCAAAAATTCATCCATATAAATGCAATGGTGATTTTTATTCTAAAGGAATTCACTGATCTTGATGGTACTAGCTTAAGGAAGTTTAGTGAAAACAAGAAAAAAGCTTGAGTTGATATATATGATATTGTTTATGTTTTTCAACTTGAAAAGTCCTAGTGATAACAATCAGATGCTTCAAAAGTTTCTTAAAGGATCTCCTTTGGAACTAAATAATGTCTTGCAATTTGCCACGCATGCATGTGGCACTATGTACCAGTCAGACATAACGCTTTTTGTAACTTCCACATTTTGGACTCTATGAAAACAATTATTGTCACTTGCAAATCAACAATCAAGATTCTCATAAAAATGATGAGAATGTAAGTCCCTAATTCGATACAATAAGAAAGCTTAAATTAATGCAGCAGAATAATGAGCCATGCAGGAGAAAACAAAGGCAGGAGTGTTAAGAGGAAGCTATCAATCATTTCTTTCCACTGGCCATGCTTTGCATCCCACTGCTCTTTGGTAATCAAGATACTTACCACTTGGAAACTACTTACATTTACTTACTCATCTCTTGGAAAAATGATGCTGTCAACAACTTGATGTAGCACATGCTTGAAGGCATATTATTTAAAATATGATCTTTCATCTAGTTTATTACCAATAAAATATAAGCTACCTTGCTGCTTGAAGTTTTCCCCTGTTCCTTGATGTCTAAAGGCCATTTCGTGTTCACAGGGATTTGTTGTCTGCCTAACCATCCTTCTTTTAAACCAACCACAATGGTTTTGGCTGTTAGCACTCTGCATTCACCTGCACCATTGCTTCTGAGCATGCTCTCTCATTTCTTTCCTGAAAATATATTGTGATGCATTTTCTCCTGCTCTCTGGAATGCTGGCACTTGGTAGGTGAGTGGTATTTCCCTTTTAGATAATTCCAGGAGAGGAACTGAAAGTGAAATGATTACTCTTTAAAAGAAAACTGGATTATAGAATACTCTCCTAATCACTGAATTAATGTTCAGTGATTGGGTTCTGAACTCTCTAAGCTCATATTTTAATGAACAAAATAAAAGCACTTTCTACTAGCATTTCTCAAGCTCAACCTTATCGATAAGGTAATTCATTGAGGGGGTGTAGTCATGTAATTCATTGAGGGGGTGTAGTCATGGTAAGTGTGGGAAAGATTGTCTTGTGTAGTAAGTTCTTTTTTACATTCTACCATATTCACAGCTGTTCCAGGCCCACGCGTTAAAAGCCTGATCTTTTAACACCACCCTACAATGGGGGCTGTGCAATAAAGAATGGAAAAAAGTGTCATGGAACAAGGACAAGAAATCTAGTTGCTTCAAGTCTCTGCAATTGCCTACTCTTCAAGGAATGGTTCCTTTGGGTGCTTTTGGCTCAAACTTTGCAGCCTAAATCCTACTGTTTCTCACGCATTTCATCCATGAACTGATGAAAACCAGGCCTGGGACACTCAAAGCTAACATTTCCAAAGCATAAAAATCATTTATCAAAGCCCAAAGGGAATCAAGACCCACCTAATAATGTAGGTTTATTGGAGAACACGATATTGGCAGCAGCTTCTGAAATCTGCTATACTCAGGAGTAAAAGGGAATTTAAAAAGGAATTAATCAATATTTCATGTCTTGTTTTAACACTATGGACCTCAGTTCTTTCATCAATATACTACACTGGCAGGATAAATAAAAATAGCAAAGTAAGTTTCCATATACTTTCTCAGGGAGAAGAAATACCTGACAGAATACAGATTATTCAATTAAAAACATTCCTTTTTCTATTTTTTTAGAAGCACATGGATAATGAAAGAATACATTTAAGCAAAGAGACTGGGTAAGAAAAACAGCTGATGATTATCAGTAGCACCTTGGGATTCAATCTAATAGTGTGAAGCAGTCTAATGGAAGCAGAACTCAAAGTGTGGAAACAATTTCAGCTGTCCCCAAGTCATATATTTTGGTATATCATTCGATAGTTGGGAGCTATGGAAATACTCTGGAGTTGGCCTATTATATTAACACTATATATTTGTACTATCTATCAACAGGATCTGCCCAGAAAATCTTTAGGCAGCAACAACTTTCTGCAAAGCAGGCAGCAGAATTCTCAATCTTGCATGGAATCATTTGCAAATAACATGAATATTTCTAATGTCTAAAACCATTGTACTCTGGCGATGATTCTCAAGAGATTGCATCAAATGAAAGGAATCGACACCTGGAGGAATAATGAAAAGTGAACCAGAAGTAAATGGAGGAATTTTAGAGGAAGCCTTTCCTGCCATCTTGATCAGCTAATGTAAAATGCCTGTGCTAATCAGTAGGCACTTGGACTGTGAATATAACAAATAGTTTTCCTGCCATCGAATCAACAGGACACTCTGACTAGTGATGAATGCAATGAAATTGTACAAAAGGAGCATAATAAGAAGTGACGGTATTCTTTTCAAAATGTGCATTTAAAAGTAAAATGTTACAGCTCCCAAAGGTATGATTTATGGCTGTTGTAGAAATAGAAGATACTATTCACAAAAATTACTTTGTTCATTCATCTCAGAAATTAAAAGGTTATTTTACTCTTACCCTCGGACTCAAAAGCACCTTTGATTGGAAATGCGGATTTCTGTCACTTTCTTACAGGAACATTGAAACTTCAGGAGCAGCAGCATGAATGATGGGCATCTCTTAGGTTCACATCATTAAGACAGGACTGGTCCTAAGTCACTCAGTACCATCTGAATTGTATCTCTTCCAGTGTGATGGCATTTGGAGATCAGATCTTTGGGAGGTAATTAACTTTATATCATGTCCTGAGGATGAAGCTCTCTGTAGGGTGAGTTAGTCAGACTTTTTCCTTCATCAGCCTATATGTTCAAGCCTGGGGTGTTGCATCTGCACCATGATTGTGCAGCCCAGTGAGTGTGCACATGTGTAAATGTGCACACCTGAGCCTGGGAGAGAGGACATAAGAGGAGTGGTGGGCTGGATGCTTGCCCCAAGAATTGACAATGAAGATGTTTGCTTGACAATTGGCAGTGAGGATGGGATGGTTCAGACACAGATAGGTGGCAGAGATGGCAGGATTATTTGATGAGAACACTTTCCTACAAGCCAGGAAGAAAATTCTCAGAGAAAATGACTATGCTGGCAACCTGTTTGCTGACTTTCAGCCTCTGGAACTCTGAGAAAATATATTTCTGTTGCCTATGGTTTTTTCCTAGGACAATCCAAGACAAGTAGACTGGGTATGTCTCAAAGTCCTGACAAACCTAAATTCCCCACTGTATTTTCCAGGAATTTTCTTATTGATCTCTCTTGTCTCATCATAGAGGTTATTTATTGCTTCTTAAACACATTTTGTACCTGTCAGCTTCTTTTTAGTTTCTTACATATACTTTCTTTCTTCCTAAAATAATCTCCCTCCACTCCACGTACTATCTGGTTTCTAATCTTGTTAAGTTTCATTTCTGCTTACTCTCATCCTTTTCAAGAAAGACTTGTTGAGTGCACTGTGTGAGGCATTAGAAATACCCAGATGTCTGCGATCTCAACTCAGAGTAAGTGGAGGAGAGAGACTCCTCCATGACTATTTTAAAAAATAGGGCTATGAAGGAGGTAATACCTTGCAAGTGCTATAGGAATGCAGACACAGTTAGGGAAAATTGAAGATGGTAACTCCTTCCCTAATAGGTGGTAAAACCTGAGCTCTGGACTAACATTCAATAAGAACACCAGGTAGAAAAAGGAGAAGGAATAGAGTCTTTCAGGCGGAAAGTATAACCTGTGCAGTTGTACTTAGTTATAAGAATAAGGATAATGAAAGTATAGCATTATTCTCATTTTCTCTCTACTTTGCAGTGACTCTGAAAACATCAGTAATGTGTATTTCCCTACGAGATCACTAGGTAGAAATAGGGTGCACAAGTAACACTGATTTATGTTCCTTCCTTACATTATGTTTTGCTATTAAAGATAGCTTGATGTTCAGGGTAGTTACTATTTTTTTTTTTTTTTTGGATGATGGAAATATATGAATCTGGAGAAAAGTAAATGGTCAGAGGGAAATTTTTGGGAAAAATTGTCAGAATTATATTTTTTCTTATTAAATTCCTCACTAATTCAGAATTGTGAACAAATATAAACAAATATGACCGAATAAAACCAATTTAAAACAATAAATAATAAACAATTTAAATAAATAATATTTAAATAAATAATAAATAAAAACAATTTAAAAGTAGTGTTAATTTGTGTCATAAACTAAGTTACAAGTTAGGAGTAAACCCATTTCATTGCCACTGACCACCAAACAGGCTTTGTCTATACACACTTGGAGGCTGTCAACCTCTTCCATGTATAAGGGGATATAGTTCTTATCTAAACACAATGTACTAAATCATGTTTTTAATTAGTGGAAAGGAAGACACATACCATTGCTACTTTAGGATGTGAATCCTTTGAAGTGCCTTTTAGGTCTGGAAATGCTGAGCTCAGGGATCTCTAAAAACCACATCTCTTCTACTGAAGTGAAATTTCTGGGAGAAAAGAAGAGGTTATGTACCCTAATATTTATTCTAGGCTAAGTAATTCTCTTATCTTCCCCTAATCTCTCATTTTTCTAAAAGGACCATAACTTTTGAAGACTCGCTATTATGGATGGATGCCTATGTGGCTTCTAGTTTCAGACTCTTGAAAGTACCCAGAAGCCCTTGTTTCAATGACCCTAAATTTTCTTTCAACTTCCTGTGCCAGATGGTATTGTTCATTCCCTTCATGAAAGACACTTACTGGTGGGTTCAATAACTTTCCTGCCTTCCTGACTTTGTGCTTGGTTGAAAGAAGTGCTTTGGTTGATGTAACCTAAAGAGCAGCAAAAATTGTGATATTTCTGAGTAGAGGTATTCAGTAGCACCACATGGTTCTCATTTCTTACACTTTTTCCCTCAACCAAGCGAGCACATGTTAAGTAGGGGTTGGTCCTTCAGCCTGAGACTTGGGATGAAAAAACTCATACAGCAGATATGAGCCCAAAATTGGAGACAAGCTCAACTCACCTAGCAGAATAATAGCTGATTACAGACCTATGAATAGGGGGGAAATGTTCTTGCATATCACTGAGCTTCAGGGTTCTTTGTTATTTATCAAAGAGCTGACTAAATTTTTAGATTAATAATAACAATAACTGCTATCATCATGGAGCATCCCTATGTCCTAGACATTGTGCCAAGAGCTGGGCGTAGGCCATCTCAATCTCACAACAACTTCAAACTATAAGGAATATCAATATCCCCTTTATACAAATGAAGTTTCAGAGAAGTATGAAGTAGTTGCCCAAGGACAGTCTGGCACCAGAAAAGTTTTTTCCCCTTATTGTTCTCAGTATTGTCCAAGGCCCCACAGCTGACAGTTCAGCCATCCAGGGATCTTGATTCTTCTGGTTCCACTGCTAATACTCTAAGAAATCTTGAATGTCACTGCCTCCTGTGCTTCATTTTATTCATGACCAAAAAAAAAAAAAAGGATTGGACCAGGCAGTTTGGGGTCATTAAAGGTTTTGTATTTGTAGTTACGTTTATGTGAGATAAAGGGGTAAATCTGAGACGTCAATGGCCCACATCAAAAAAATGGTTAACAAGTGCCTGCGTGGATGCGAGAAAGGAACACTTTTACATTGCTGGTGGGAATGTAAACTGGTCCAACCAATATGGAAAGCTGTGTGGAGGACCCTCAAACTAATGAAAATGGAACTACCATTTGACCCAGAAATCGCTCTAGTGGGACTTGGATGTTTATTGCCGCACTATTTATAATTGTAAGGACATGGAATCAACCCAAATGTCCCAAAACAGATGAATGGATGAAAAAGACCTGGTATATACACACAATGGAATACTACCCATCAATTAAAAATGACAAATCTGATGAATTTATGATAACATGGATGTACCTAGAAGAAATCATATTAGCAGAAACAAGCCAGAAAGAAAAAGACAGAAACCAAAAGTTTCACTAATATAGGAATGATAGGAAAAACAAACAAACAAAAAGGCCAGGAGGAAAAGTCCAAACAAGCTAACAACCAAACTAAAGAACACAACTGGGGGTAGAGGGGTAAGGAGGTGAGGAGATGGGAGGGAGTGGTCAGGGAGGGTAGGTGATCTCTGGAGAATACAAAGATGCAAAACATATATAGAGACAAATAAATTCACAAACAAATTTTTAAAAACGGGTTTTAATATTGCACCTTTGAAAGGAATTCTTCCATCCATGTACACAAAGACAAAGGAAGCATACTTTTTTTTTTTTTGAGACTATTTTTGCTATTTTCGCTCATGGAACCACAGGCTCACGTTGCCCAGGGTACCATGGACTCAAGCAATCCCCAGCCTCAGCTTCCCAGGTAGCTGGGATTACAGGCGCGCGCCACCACACCCAGTTATTTTTTGGGATTAGGTCTCGCTGTGTTGCCCCTAGCGTGACTCGAACCGCGATCCCTAGTCCCAGCCGCTTCATAGGCTGAAGCTTACAGGCAGGAGCCACCGTGCAGCAGGAAGCATACTCTAAATGTGAAATATATTTACAAATCAAGATAATGGCTGCTATTGTCTCTTGCCAATGTGTAGGGTGTGTGAGTTAGTCAGTCTGTTTTCCTCCATTAACCTGTAACCAGCACCTGGGGTATTCCATCTTCTCTATGATTGTGCAGCCCAGTAGGTATGTGCACGTGTAAGTGTGCACACCTAGGCTTAGGAGAGAGGGGATAAAGGGACTTAGAGAGCATGAATCAGAGAATATGAGAGGGCACTGGAGAGAGGCCAGAGAGAGATTGTGAGGATTACTCAGGGACTGGGGAGCTCGCCTATATCCCAGCCTCACTGGCCCTAGCCCTGTTCTGCCTTACCTGGTTTGTGTAACTGCTAGAACCAGTAAAGAACCTGTATAACTTGGTGAGCCTGATGCCTTCAATTGGCAATGAGGATTGGTTACATTGCAATTGGTGAAGAGGATGCGATGGTTACCCAACACAAGGAAAGCTCTCCATGTCTCTCCCACTATCTATTCCAAGTCTTTTCACCACACCTCTCCTTCAAGTCACTGGGTACAAGTCAAAATTGGAAAACCAAGAGAGAGGGCCTGCCTGTCTACTGTGTTATACAGATCGGTCAGTTCTGCCCCTAGAATACAGGAATTTCCTGCTTAGGAAGTTTGGTTCATGGTGTTCTCGTATTGATAACCCAAGATAGGTGTATGTCATTGGAGGAGGAAAAATAGTACCCTTTCAATGCTCTTTCCCCTTTCACAAAGATGCATCTGCTGTAGACATACTACGCAGTCTGTATTGGAGAGATTATAAATAATACCTCATAAATAAAACTTTTAGGACAAAGTTGCTTTGTGTTTTCAAGAATTCAAAATAGCTATTTTGAATTTCAGCCATGGTTGTATTTAAAGACAGCTTATGTCACTGATGAATGTGCATGTATCTGTTTCCATGGTTTTTAAAATTTTACTTTTTGTGTTCATTTTGCATCTACTTTAAGGTAAAGCTCAAGTTTCAAGATCCACCTCATTCCCTAGGCATCACTTCCTTTCAGGCCTTAGGTCCTATAAACTTTTAATAAATTCTACCCCTTGGTTTATGGCACCTGGAGGAGGTGTCTGTTCCTTGCAACTGAAGATTTGAAGTTGGATTGATTGACCTCTCATATTCTTTCTAACACAATATGTCTATTAAATACTCTAGGCATTATCAGAGACTTGTTTTTAAACTAATTCTTAACTCTTACTAACAATCACCATTTGATCTGATCTAGCTTTATACTTAGACTTAAAAAAGTTGCTCCTAACTTACCCTTCAACTTATCTTAAAATCATGCCCTTCCTAAACTGATATGAGCTTCAATATCCTGAATGCTAATCACCTTTCTCTACCTAAGGCATGCTGGCTAACCTGATAAAGGTAATTAATGAAAGGTTTGGCTTTTTCCTCTAATTCACTTATCAGCCATTCTCTCTGCTTATACTTTCCTTAAGACAAAAGGGGGGGAGGGAAGAAAAGATTGTAATCAGGTAGGAGTATATCTAAGCAGAGAAAAGAACTTTTCCTGCCACTTTACCCTTTTAGAAGAGAAATGGAATGACTCACTTTCCATTTGTTTTTTAACTGTAACTTGAGTTAAACTAAGCTTTTTCTCTGGAAATAATTCTAGCACAAAATCAGACTTAAGCCTGCCCCTGATGTGAATGCTTTTTGAGACACTGCATCTCTTTGAAAATGAAAATTTACATTTAAAAATAATTTTAAGCAACCAAAAGTTCTAACGAGGATTTAAGACAGAGATTTGAGATCATTTCACTCCATTGAAGGAGATGGGTATCCATTTTATTGCTGAGGTCTCGAGACCACTGGGATCATTATTATACCAGCTTCAGCTAGAGCCCCAGCAAGAAGGTGCACATAAAAGTGAAATTTAAAAAAAAAAAAAAACCAAAAAAAAAAACCACAGCGGCTTTGACCTTCTTCTGGCTAAGAAAGACTAATTTTGCTGCTACTTTTTGCCTATTATTGCTTTTCTGACTGAGTTACATGGCTCAATAAGTCCTGAAATAAATTATTTCAAGGGGGAACATTTATTTTTAATAGGAAAAGCTATGCTGTACCCCTTCCCCCCCTCATCTATTAAAAATGTTTTTCTCTGCTTCACTAAGGAGGATAATTCAATTAGAAAGGTCAGAAGCAACAGCTGACATATGGGTCTGAGGCACTGAGAATTTTAGCCTCCAACCCAAAGAAGGAAGCTTTATTTGTCATTTTTCCAATAGGCTGTCATTCACTGACTACCTTACACACAATACCTTTGTGGAATAATAGGCTATTACAAGTGTATCAAAGCAGACGCTGATCTGGCTCTTCCTCTCCAGCGTAACCAAATTCCTAAAAGGGAATCTGACACCTGAAGCCAGAGGATGGTGATGGAATCTTCCCTGAAACAAAATTATTAACAGGTATAAAATAATCTGTTTGCCGATGAAAGAAGAATGTTATTCCAACTTCATTTTGCCCAGGAATTTCCATCCTAAAAATCTCATATCTACTCTTGAGGTAGTATGGAGCTTGAGAAATTTTTCCCTTTAATGTTTGTTTAGCTTTCCAATTAAAACAATTTCTTCCTTTAATGAAGAGAAGACTTTCAGGGAGGCAGTATCTTCCCCATAGTGTTGTACAGCTCAGTCAGAAATTTGTGGTGTGGGAGGTGGATCTGTATGTTTGTTGCTGGGCATTGTATTAAAAAAAAAAAGAAAAGAAAAGAAAAAGGAAGAAAAGAAAAAGAAAAACCAGATTCAAAATGAAGTATTTCATCCTGTGCCCACCAAGACCTAATCTAATTGCAGTTTCAGCTGCTCCTCAAAGTGGAATTCTAAACTAATCAATCTGGAGTCTCCAGGTCAGCACTAGTGAGGTAATATGCATGATAAGACACCCCCAACCGCCCCCCCCCCCTGCTTTCCTCTGAGTAAGGTGACTTTGCCTGAAATAACCTTCCTTTTCTTTTGCTGATAACCTTGTCCCACACTTTCTGACTATAAAAAACCTTCTGACTATAAAAAAGTGAAACTTTTTGCAGGGCCTTTTGCTTGTTAGATGGGATGCTGCCCCATCACGAATCTTTAGTAAGGCCAATTAGAACCCTAAATTGACTCAGATGATTTTTTTTTTTTTTTTTTTTTTTTTACCATTTCCTTCTCCTGAATTGCATCAGGGGAAATGGTGAGTGAGGCTGAATCTGTTTCTCACCAGCTACCTCCCCTTCACTGCTGCACCAATCCTGGTGCTACTAGAGCTAAATATTCCAGGCTCCTCCACCATTCCAGACTCCAGAAAAACCTCTTATTCAAGCTGGGACCCCATATGAACTGTGCTATTTATTGAGAAAGGAATGTGGGCATTGCTATCACCTGCATCTGAAAGACACAGATTAAGACTAGGATAAAAGGATAAAAAGGGAGAAAGGGGGTAGAAAAGGGATATAGACAATTTTGGAGAGGAGAGCAGAGAGTGGAGCGAGACCGAGATCCTGGAAACTGGCATAAGGCGTGGAGGTTTTCGGCCTCAGCAGCAGAAGGACCCAGGAGCTGAGTCCTTTGGAGCTTCCTCTCCTCCCCGGAATTTGGGTCCCTGAGGGTGGACAGCTGTGTGAAGGCAGAGGAGAGGTGACCGGAGCCACTGTGAAACTCAGATAGGCCTGCCTTGGAGAGACCTGCCTCAGAGAGACCTGCCTGAGACCCACCTACCTGTATTTGTTGGATTCATCTGGTGCTAACTGTGTTATTGGGAATTGGGGACTACCCCCGTTTAATTCCTTTTTACTATAGGTTCTTCCGCCTGAGTGCAGCAGCTGCTCAGAGATCAAACAGCGACTAGGATAAACAGGTTTATTAACAGGTACGGGGCAGGGAGGGGGGACGGGGACAAAGAGTCCACAGAGTCCACACTCTCACAGAATAAAGCCCCACTTCCACTCCTCAAGGAGCTGCGTGGGGTTTACCTCAGTCTTAGGCTACTTAAGGTTGAAAACGCCAGGCTATGTCCTTGACTCCTGATCCTCTGTCACTCCAGTTGGCACCAAATGAATCCAACACAGGCGGGTCTCATTCAGGTCCCTCGAAGCAGTCCCGAGTTGCACAGTGGCTCCGCTCTTCATCAAGGTCACCTCTCCTTCGCCTTCACACAGCTGTCCACCCTCAGGGACCCAAATTCCGGGGAGGAGAGGAAGCTCCAAAGGACTCAGCTCCTGGGTCCTTTTCCTCCTGGGGCCGAAAACCTCCACGCCTGATGCTAGTTTCCAGGATCTCGGTCTCGCTCCACTCTCTGCTCTCCTCTCCAAAATTGTCTATATCCCATTTCTACCCCTTTCCTCCCTTTTTATCCTTTTCCTTGCTCCCCCCCCACCCCCATCAACCAGAGGCCCCCAATTCACAACCACACCCCTGGTGGTCTGTACTTCCCTTTTCTCTCTGGGCCATGGGAATCATCACCTCAGGACCCTTCATTAGCATATTCACCAACTCTGCTTAGATAATCACTAAGTCTGTCCAGATGATCACTTTAAAGTAAAAACGGAAAGTGGCCTTATCTGGCCTCAGGCTAGTTTTAATCTGTGTCTTTCAGATGCAGGTGATAGCAATGCCCACATTCCTTTCTCAATAAATAGCACAGTTGATATGGGGTCCCAGCTTCAACTGGAGTGACAAGATCAGGAGTTAAGGACATAACCTGGCATTTTCAACCAAGACGTACTCGAATTTATAACAACATGGATGTACTTAAAAGAAATCATATTAGCAGAAACAAGTCAAAGAAAAAGACTAAACCCCACACAGCTCTTTGAGGAGCAGAAGTGAAGCTCTACTCCATTTGTAACACTTGTGAGGGTGTGAACTCTTTTAATTTGTGTTTCCCTTATCTGTACATAAACCTCTATATCTATCCTGGTCGCTAAGGTTTAATCTCTGAGCAGCTGCTGTGCTCAGGTGGAAGAAAACCTATAGTAAAAAGGAGAGTCCTGAGTCTCAGAACTCTGCCCTTCTGACCTCCCCAAGGAAGACAGCTGGGGAGGCTGGAAGAAAGCCCTGAGTTCAGAACCACTGAGCAGAACGGAACATCAGGGTAGATTTGGGAAGACAGATTCTGTGGGCCACTGAGTGCAGCCTCCTTCTGTGGGGCTCCGCTTCTGCAGGTGTTCCTCAAACCCCAATAATGTAAGATCTCCCCTACTGCAAGGCCTCCTGCTTCTGCACTCACTTTTGGTTCCAGGGCTTAGGCAGGCAGCAAGACCCTGCTCCATTGAGAGACCATGGCAGTGGCCATCTTGCTCTTGTGATGGATTCAACTTGGTACATTTTACACTTAGGTTCTCTCTCTACCAATCCTTTGGGCCCTACACAAGCTTTAGCTTATGTTTCCTGCTGGTATGTTTCCTTGGACTCTTTCTCCACTTGGAACTCTACCTATTTGACTGAACTTTTTGCCCAAGAGGAGATGATTAATTTCAGGAGTTTGATGTAGAATTCAAGGAAAGATTTTGAAATCCTTTGCCCCCTACTCTTTCCTCTCTCTCTAATCCCTTTGAAATTTTTGCTTATTAAAAATCTTTGTATATACTAGAGCTTGATTACTTTGCTTTTATGTATACTGGTGGGTATGAACCCTTAGAGCCAATTCTCAAAGTGCTAATTGATAAGATATAGAACTAAGTCCTACTCCTTGCCCAAAAGGCTAGTCTGAGATACTAGAATGGATAAGGGGTGTCAGTGGTCTACCATGGGAACTATATGCCATGCATGAACCCTATAATCTGGATCATGAGTCAGACATACCCAAGGCTAGACATCTCAGTCAACCACTGATACCTGGAGTATGAAATAAGACCATCTCCCTGTATAGATAGCCTCTCCCCTCTCCCATCTCTCCCCCCCCCTTTCAATAGTATTTCAATCTGCTTTTTCTGTTCTTCACTCAGTCTCTGGTGAATTCTTTCACACCCACATCTCCAGCCTACATCCCAATTCTTCCCCACAACACAGATAGCATGGAATTTTCCCCTTAACAGTATGGGACCCCTGAGTACCCCTTGATTGCCTAAAAGCAAAAGCCCAAAATCTCTTCAAGGTTTTGAGTGCTCAATCCTCTTTTCTCAGAGGCATCCTTTTTCAGTCTCATCATCAAAGCTACCATACCCTGAATCTACCCCCCTACCCACAAGAGCCCTGGCCGCCACACCATCCTGATCCCAGTGTCCCTAGAGGCCTTGTTTCCTGTTCCATTTCTTATCACTGCTATTGGTGATGGATTCTGATTTTATGGTCTTGGGGAGTATAGCCTGGACACTGGTACTTATTTAAAAAAATTCTTCTAGGTGATTATAGTGTGATGCGTGCAGTCAGGGTTGAAAATCATTGCTGTCCATGGCAGTTAGGTTTCAGGATTTCTATTAGAAGCTGAGATCCACTTTATTATGAATTAATTTAGCTTTTGAGGATAGGCTTGAGACTCTAACCACTATCTTTAAACATGTTTCTTTAGGAAAATGTGTCCCAATTTATGAACAGATGATTTGCAAACTAACTGGAAGGGGTACTGGTCAGTCTCCCATTTTGGCGAGTTATGTCTGTCACATAGTAGGCACTCAGCTTGTCCAATTAGTCAAATAATTTTTGGAACATAGGCTGTTCTTGTGTAAATAATTGACTTAGATAATTGACATTTTCTCCCAAGGAATTTTAAACAGTTTGCCAATATTTTCTTCACTGATGACACATTAAGGAGATTTACAGAAAAGTCTAAGGATACAGGATGTTGACTGAAATTAAAGTCTCCATAATAGTAGACAAAGAATTTATTAGATAATGCAAGTAAAGCTCAAACCTGGGAAGCAGTGTGACAGATTTTACTCTGAGAACTATTCCAACAACCACACATTTGGGTTCCATTTTCATACTTTGTTATCGAGTAGCATATGTGCTGAAAGATAGGAACAGTGAGGCACTGGTATTAAAAATGTAATTATTCTTAACAGGGGGGATTCTGGCATTTGTCTATAGGTTTAGATCTCTTAATTTACTGAGTTATATTGACCTAAAAAATGTTGATGATCTCCTTGTATAGAAGAGAGTAAATGCTGGGTTTCAAATCACTTTTCTGGTGTCTAAAGAATGCACTGGGCCTAAAAGCCCCCTGTTTATCTAGCTCCTGGTGACTAGGCTGTTTTACCCACAGGTACCAAGATCCTGCATGGCTGCTTCACAAAACAGGGCAGAGTTTGTTATGAAATTAAGATGGTACAGATGACTTTGCTTGCTTGTTTACTAGAATGGGGTGGGGGTGTCCCTAAACTGTCACAGTCTGTTCACAACCACCAGTCAGGAATACAACCCAAATCACCACTCAAAATCCAACAAGCCTCACATACACCCTTAGCAACATTTATTTCTAGAATCAGCTTTCCTCCCAAGCATGATTGAGATAGTAACATCATAGGACATATGAATGGTATATCATGTTATTACATACATTACAAAATGATTACCACAGTAAAGATAGCTAACATCTCCATCTCTTCACATGGTTGCATGATTATTATAGTGTGTAGTGATAACATGATCTACTCTTTTGAATAGTTTAAAGTATATAGTGCAGTACTGTTAATTACAGTCACGATGTTAAATCCCCATCATATTTCTCTTACAGCCCAGACTTAATCAGGTTTGAATTCTTTTTTCTGATTCGTTGATCTATAGAGTTCAGCAGAATTTTGATTTTCACTATCAAGATTCAAAAATATACTCTTTATTTTTATAAATAACAAACAATGGCAACATACTGTCTGCCATAGAGAATGAACAGAGGTGGGAAGATTTTTTTTTTTGTAATATACTGGGACCCACGATAGATATATTACCATCAAGAGGCATATTCACTGTTAAATTCCTGAAATCATGAGGTAAAATATCAACCTCACTAAATTCATTTCAGTCTCTTGACTTTTCAATGCAAAGCAAACTTTGAGAATATTCAGTGTCATTGGTACCTTCTTGAAGCTAAATAGCACAAACTTAATGTCATGGAACTGAGCCTTCAGGTCCCAATTAATCCCACAGATACTGACAGGACTCTTTCCTCCCTGCTTGGGCCACCATCATGTCCCTCTTTCACTGTTCTGACCTCCAGTTTCATAACCCACAAAGCCCAACAAGTGATATTCGCCTATTGGCCTCCATACAAAAGTTTTCTCAGTCTTTCTGTAAGCACAAAGCTCTTCCAATTATGTTCAGTCTTAGAAGTGCCATTTTATTTATCAGAAAGCTATTTTCTAGTCTTTAAATGTCTTTGGATCTGCCACTTCTTTGAGCTTGACTATAAGAGCAAGTGCCATTCCCCTTTGGTAAGATTTACAGAGCAATCCTCCATGACTTGCATGCTGTTAATAGAGCTCACTATTCAGGATGGTACCCAGACTTATTGAGAAGACTTTTTAAAATCCTAGTGTGATTTTTTTCTAAATTATAATTTTTTAAAAATTATATATTTTTAAATATATTTTTTTATAATTTTTTAAAAAATTATAAACCAAAGCTGCTGATTTGCATGTGATAAGAGAAGGTAAATACTCATAGTAGATGACTCCAGCTCCTGAATTACTTGTTTCTAGATGGTGACACAATTGTTCTTCAGGTTATGTGGGTCACCTTTGACTTTGTCCTCTTTCTCATCCTGCATGTCCTATTAGCTGAGGTGTGTCAACTCTTCCCTCATGGTATCCTTCACATATGTCTCTTTGTGTCCCACTGCAACATTAAAGCCCTGGCTTACAAAAGAGCTTGGGTATAATACTCAGATTGTTACATCCACCCACTGTGGAATGTCTCAGAGATGTACCTTCATCTTTAACAGAAGGGAATGAGGTAGTGGCTGTGGAGGTGGCAGCAGTGGACAGGAATTCAATTCTAAAGAGCTACATCAACACCTACCATGTCCCTTCATTCTCTTCAAAATCACAAAAATAAGAAGTAGGGAAGGGGCTAAAAAAATTTTTTTAAAGGAAAACACTTAATGCATTGTTACGGGAGAATGATTTGTTTCCCCATCTTCCTACCCAATAATTTTCTCCCAGCACAGGTGACTTTATCGTGGAAACAGCTTCTATGTATTTCCTGGTGAGGTATTGGAACTGAAAAAATGCAAGCTGGTTTAGACACATAATCAATATTATTTGATTCAGTTTCAGCTCTTCACCGTGCCACTTTGTCCCATCATCTCTTTCAAGAAGGCAACATAACAGGAAATCAGATTTTTTTCTCTAATCAAGAGTAACGAATGATTTTTGGTTTGAGAATAATCAGAGCTTCAAAGAACTCACTGTTTGTTAAAATATTATTGCCACTCAAATCCTAATTTTATGTTGCAACTTATCACTGAATTTTCTCTTGATTACTATCATTTCTCTCCTTTGTGTACCGCTATAGAAGTTGCAGTATTTAATAAGTATATTAAATACAGGTGGTCTAACACTATTAAGTGAAAAAAGTCTCTGGATGGATGAATGGACAAATTAGTTTTTCCTAACAATTCACCTAAATAAACATGTCTCTTTGAAGAGGATGGGTGAACATGGAGGGGAGGGAACCATTTTTCTCTTTATAGATATTATTTCCCTCTAACATGATTTCTTTTGGGGGCTGGGGGGAAATGATCAAATTATAGAGAATGACTCAGTCATATGTAATCTTGGAGTTACTTTTTATCTTGAAAGAATAATAGCCAGGATTTAGTTTGAGAATGGCATCATATAAAATTTGCATTTTAGACAGCAGAAAGGATCTTTGTGTGGTTTTATGCCTAGGTCCATGGAAGGTCTGAAAAGCATTTTGTCTATAATAAAATGGTATCTCTCTGAAGAAAGGCTTTGTCTCAAAAGTGGTGTTAGAAACCCACTTTCCCCCTTACTGATAATCCAATTTTGATCCACACTACTCCAAACAAAGTGATTTAGAATGAAATTGAACCTTTTGGATCCTCTTTTGTGAACTCTAGGCCTCATTATTTGCCTGGCTTTCTCATGTTCCTCCCACCCGGCCTACATACATGAGTGTCACCTCACATTGTCCCCAGCCCCAAAACAACATACTTCTGGTTTTCCTGTCTGTGATTCTATCATTTTCTGCTTCTGTGACCTGACTTTGATGCTCCCCTGTTCAGTGCTGAGCTACAGTGACAGGAGCAAGGAGTTATTGCTTCTAAGCAGAGTAGGCTGTCTGAACTGCTAACCTTTTGGAGCAAAAGAGCAATCATGTTTACTCACAGTGAGGGAAAAAATGGGAACACTTGAAGCTTCATCAGTAAAGAAAATAGAACGATCAGGGGGATTCAATTACGAGCTCACTGACAACCAGTTTTAGCAGTTTGCCTGTCTTTTTTTCTATTGTATAGAAAATATTTCATATTAAGAAAATAAAGTTCTACACTAATTCCTATGCTGCTTGAATTGCTGCAGAGCCAGAAGACTATGGAACATTTTTCAATTCATTCTATACAGCTAATATTACACTAACACCAAACCCCAAGAAAGAGCCAAAAGGGAGCAGGATTGAAAGAAGAGACAGTACAATGGCATTTATAATTATAGACTCAAAAACCCTCAATTTAAATCCAACAACTGATCTTAGCACTGCATTAAGTAGCCATACTCTGTAGCCAAACAGGTTCTATTCCAGAAGTACCAGAATGTTTAATATAAAGAAAGCTATTTTATTAATGTGGCACCTCTCAAGTGTGTTAGACTGAACTCTAAGTCAATGGGGAGCTAATGGGTATTATGTGAGGGAAGGGGGAGCAGGTAATGTTGGAACATGGTGGGTTCCATTTATCAAATTCATTCTATTCAGTTAAAGTTAACTGCATTTCCTCACTATTACACTTCTCAGTTTCTTCACATGACAAGAAGTCAACGAATCTACAAGAAGATAGTATGATACACGGTGTTTTTTTTTTCCTTCAAGTTATTTGATCAGACCATCAATCTCCCCTTCCCACTCAGTTTTTTTCTCATGAGAATTATTTTTTTCACTGTGGGAAAAATGTTTGCAGGAAGGCATTTCTAATATAACTTATCTCAGTCATTCCAAGAAGAAACACCATATTATCTCTTCAACAAATGCCAGATATTTTGATAATATTTAATATTTAACCCAAGAAAATTAATTTAATCAATGGAAAAGGGATATCTTCCTAACATATAAAGAACACCCCTCTGAATATAAGGGCCAGCATCATCAGTGAAGGTAAAATGTTAGAAGGTGAGTATTATTAATATCTGGACCAAGAAAATAGGTAAGCTATTTTTTCCCCTTTAACACTGGCCTGTAAATTTTAGCAATTGGAACAAAACATAAAATAAAATGTTAATGATGAGAAAGAACTGATCTTATATTTACTCAAAGTAATTGTTTAAAAATTATAAAAAGCAAACAACAAGGGAGGGAGAGGGAAAGAAGTAAATAGAGGGAAGGTACCAGCACAAAGGTGCTGGTTCATGGGTGATGGTTCACGGGTGCTGTGTAGTGAGAGAACTACATGCACTATAGCTGTAGGGAGAACAATGATGTGAGAAAATAAATGAATTATATTACAGAAGAAAGCTACACACTACTAGAGTAAGAGGATTTAATAAAATGGTTGGATATAAAATACATATTTTAAAACTTTTGTGACTAGAACTGATAATGTTCTAAAGTAATCCAAAGATTCATTAATAATAGCACACACACACACACACACACTGAAAAAACAACAATAAACTTCTGGGGTTTTGAAGAATGGACTACCTAGTTTAATTACTAGGAAGACTGAAGATTGCAAATGTTTAAATTAGTTAGCAATTAATTCAAATGAATAAGTCTGAATGCAATTTTAATAAAAATTCCACTGGTGCCGTAATAATCACAAAGGTAAAATACGTTGATAAGATGGGGGGAACATGTCAGGCACACAGGAAATACAGAGGTTTAATGTATTGATATAAAAATTTCTCTTTAAATATAATTGAAAAAAAGTAAACTTTGCAAAAGCTGCCCGAAGATGTAACCTTGGAGCAGCAGCAACTGCCCCACCCTTTATTACTTTACTACTAGTTTGCTCATCCACCTTGATTTTTCTCTGCAGCATTTATCACCACCTGAAATAAGAGATTGTTCATTTACTGTCTTTCTCCTCCCATTCAACTATAAATTCCATAGTCATTGATTTGGTTGATCTGTTTTCCCAGGATCTAAAATAATGCTTCCCTTCTAGTAGAGGCTCAATACATACTTCTTGATTGGATGAATAAATACTGTTTAGTCTCCTCTATTTATTTAAGTATTTCCTAAATTCAGCTGACATTTTAACTCATTTATTTTATGTATGACCGTCTTTCTCATTTATACTGAGCATGCCCGTGCCTTAGGTTCATGTATTTACCTCATTGGTTTAGGATGACTTTCTCTTTTTCAACCAACTTGCACTGCAGGTGAAGCAGGATACCAAGTTTTGGGTAAAAAACACATTTTAACCAGAGTTGGTTACATGGTTATAATCCATGAATAATCCCATTTGGGTTGACTCAGGGGAGCATTTTAGGATATCAGAGAATTATAAAGGAAGTAGTTTAAGAGGAGTTGTTCCTAAGCCCCAGTCTGATTGCCAGAGATAATTAGGTAAATGCTATGCTTGGTTGGGTTGGTCATGGGACCACATAAGGTATACAGCTGCTGATCAGAATCCAAGCCATACGGCATGGCATGACTATGCAGCTTGTCCCTACCCCAGGGCACAGGGCCAGAAGGGAGACTGGGTATTTTAGACCTAAAACGAGCCTTTATTCTGCCAGCAAAATGTATACCTCATTTCTGGCTTCATCAACCCAGAGAAAGGAATGCGTATTTCAGTAACACATCAGGAAGAACATCTTTTTTTTTTTTTTTTTTTTTTATTGTAACAAAAGCTAGAGACAAGATAGCGTTGGATGTGATTGTTATGGAGACTTTCAGATGGCTAGTTTAAAACACAGAGAAAGAGAAAATCATGAGAAATCCTATATCTAGGAAACTATTGTCAGTGAAGGGGAAAGAAAAGGTCCTGGGAGAAGCCACTACTAATTAGCTGTTAAAAGAGCAAAATACCTAATTTTAATATCAATAAATCTCTATAAGCTTAATAAAAAAAATCTTAAGAGACCAATTCTAGAAACATGACCTTAAAACAGATGTTGAATTAGTCTATTCCTCAAATAAGTCTAGCAAGGTTAATAATAAATATTTAACTATGGAAGTGCCATCTACCCGTCTATTCATGAATTCATGCATTTAGTGAGATTCCTTCAATGGCCAACAGGTTATGGGAAACACAAGAAGGATGACTAGGTGAGGAAACTAACTGGGTAGATGCCACAATGAAAATCTAAACTGATTTTTGATAGTTTAGAAAAGGAAGTGACTATCTTTTATCGGAATGTTGGAGAAAGTATTCTATAGCAAGTGCCATTTCTGGGTATTAAATTATGAATAGGTGTTGGCTGAAGAGAAGACAGTATTTGTAATAGAGGGACTAGTATGTAAAAGAAAAGTTAAAATATAGAACACTTGGGGAATGATGAGAAGTTTAATATTACCAACAGATATTTGTTATGAAATAAAATGGTCAGATTTTTATGATTAATAAGCTCATGCAGATAAGTTACATTTGGCAAATACTGATAATAGAATGACAAGACAGGAAGTGCAGTTAAAACATAATGAAGGTGAATACTAAGACATTACAAAGGACTAAAGAAAGGCCAATATTTAGGAACATTCCAGAAGAATAGCAAAATGATATGAGAAGATGCTGCATAGATTCAAACTGAAGCTATTTTTAATTGAAAAACTAGGCAATATAATGACACCATACTGGAAATGGAGAGTCATAAGGCCAAGTTATACTAGGCTTTAAGTAGAATCTACATTATATGTGTACATTTGAGATATCCCTGAGTTTTCAGCTTGTGAAGTTCCAGGATAAATTTAAATCATCAGCTTGGACAAGCTAGGCTTGGGTGAAAGAAATCTTGAAATAATCCAGTCGCTGATTAGAGGGGAAGAGTAAAGATCAAGAACAGGAGTAAGAAATGGGTCTTTCAGGCTCTCCAACATCCTATGTGTTTATGTGGGCAAGAGCTCAAAGAAAGTGATGAAGAAGATATTGTCAGAGAGGTCATGTGAAACAATTTGATCAGATCTTTAAAGATCACATATATAGTCTCTCTCCATCTCTCATAGAAAATATTTGAATTTCGCATATTGTTCTTTAGATTTTTTAAATTAAAAAGTTAGTAGTCAGAATGTGTTTACTTCTGAATTTCTATGAGTAGGTTTAGTTTCAGCATTTTCTGAACATATTTAACATCTGATGTCTCATAGAACATATCCTGGAAAACATGACACATACTTTTAGTAATCTTGTGTTCTTTATTTTCATAAGTAAAACTGATAGAATTGTTTTAAAGATATATTTTATTTGCACATTAAAAATGAAACATATAATCCAAATATTTAATTATTCTTAAAAAGAACTCTGAGCCAGTCATTTCTTATGCAATTGAGTAAGTAAGTAATCTGGTGTGAAAGTCATAAACATTTATACTTTTGAAGCAAACATGTACGTTTATAAATTCATACCACATTTCCTTCACTAAGCTTCACTTCTCATTTCCCACTTAATTTTTGCCCAAGTTTACATTATTTACTATTAAAAAAATCTCCGACATACGATTAGAGGTGTGTGTTCATATGTCCATAGAATAATAAGTTAATAATAAGCTAATATCATACCCTTGTGTTCCAATCACATTTCCCCAGTAGTAATCATTATTTTAATTTTTGGATTATTTTCCCACTTTTTTTTTTCTGTGTAGTTTTAATTACATTTGTCCATGAATAAAGTATTTCTTGGTTTTATTAATTTTTCAACTCTATATAAATCACTTTATTTTGTCTGTATTCCTCTGTGACTTGTCTTTTTAATTCAATATTTATGTGTGAGATTCATCTCAATTAATGCTTACAGATGAAATTCAATGCCCCCTTTTTCTGCTATTGTATTATCTATATGAGTCCCTAGTTTACACACTCCTCTGTAAAAAGATATTTGAGGTGTTTCCATTTTTCTTCTCTTGTGAAACATTGCCACTATGTGTAACCATATACCTGTAGTATTGTTTCTTTAAGGAAATAACTAGAAGTAGAATTGTTAGGCAGAAAGATAAGCAAATATTTTACAAGATAATTCCAAATTGTTTTCCAAAGGGCTGAGGTCAATTTATATTTCTACCAATAGCTGTTAAGAGCTCGCACAGCTCTTTATCTTCAGTAACAACCATATATTTTCAGACTTTAAAATATATGCCAATTGGTGTATATAAAATTGTATTTAAGTTTTGTTTGAATTTTCATTGCTCTGGTTACTAATGGGGTTAAGAATACTTTCAAATGTTTATCAGGTACTTTTTTCTCTTCTGTGAAATGAATGCTCTGCTTACTGTTTTTGTTTATTTTTTTTCCAGTAGGTTGTCTGTATTTTTCAAAATTATTTTTTAGGAGTACTTTATGCTACTCCTATGTCTATATATCACACAGATCTTCAATTGTGTCTTATGTTTCAGGTTTTTTTCCTTTGACACTACATTTTAGTTTAAAATTAATCAATTCATTAACTTGTTAAAACTTTTAAAAATAGAAACCAATGCATTAGTTTAGTTAACCAATGCATTAATTCAATTAAGAGTAATCAAATCAAATCTAGGCTTTTTTTTTTTTTTTTAACAATTTATGGTCTGGTACTGTTTTTTTTTTTTAGAATACTAACCAATAAATTTAAGGTTCTTTAAAGAGCACATTTACTTACAGTTTAAAAATCACAAACTTGTTATTATATTAACTTAGTATTATTATACTAATATAACCAAAATACTTCAAGAAATATTTTGTACCTTTGCTCTTGCTATTCCCCTTTCTGGTCTCTCATTAGACTTGTTCATTTCAAAAATTTTCTCACCCACCTGTATTGACTTATAATATTCTCGGAAGTGGGTAGTATACACATGTACACACACACACAAACACATACGTGTCCCTTTTTTTCTCTCCCCACTCTCAACTCCAGTTTTGCCTCCTCACTCATAACTTGGGTGAATTGGCAACATCAGATGTCCACATGTAAACTTCTTTCTATGTACTATGTACTATGTACTATATGCAAGTAGTTAGGGATCTTTTGATTTTATCTGTGTTGCACCTCACCCCCTGCAACCCACCACTATACTGTCCCTCCCTTTCTTTTCCCTTTCTCTCTTCCTCTTGTCCCTTTTCCTCCTCCTCCTTTCTCTTCCCCCACTATCCTCTCTCATTCCCTCCTTCCCTTTCTTTTTTTCATTTCACCAACACTTAGACAAATTAGACAAATCTCAAGAGAGACCAGAAAGGGGAGTCTTAAGTCACCTGAAGTATCCATTGCATTTAAATATTCAGTCATGTAAATGAATGAACAAATGATTTTCAATAGATATTCAATATCTCATATACCCAAGTTACTTCAACACAGCTTCCCACACCTGAAAAGTACTGTATTTTATAAATTTTGCTATGCTTTTTCAGCAGCCAAGTGTTCTTTTTCAAGAGAAGCTTTATTAGCATCCCCTTTCTCACATACGATCACTTTATCTCTTACTTAGCAATTAGAGACTTTTTAGAAGTTTCTGAAATTTTTTTCTTGTCTTTCTCACCTCTTCTGAATTTTCTTCACTTGGTATCTGTTTTCATTCATTTGGGTAGAAGAGGATGATTCCTAACCCATTAGGATTCAGTGTTGAAATCTTGCCTCTGTAGTTTCTCTTGCTATTTGAAAATTTCTCATTTCCTGAATTTTTCTACTCAGTATCATGTGGTACTCTCATCTTTCCCTCAGTTAGTCCAGTGCAAATTAGTTTTTACTACTCAGTCTTTAGATCATAGACTCCAAATGTTTTTTCTTCTGAGACTAAGATCTGAACCCTGATGTGACCTCTGACTGGTGGTTCCAAGCTTTGAAAGAAAAGGCTTATTGCTCAGTTCCATCATCCTTATAAATGGGACTAACCATCCTCTTTAGGTTGTTGTGAGAATTAAGTAAAAGAGTATTTGAAATTGAGTATCATCATACCAACACATGATAGAATTTTTATATGTGCAAAGTTGCTTTCTTCATCTTTTAATTGCCTCTTCTTTAATCTCTCTCAATTTTAAAAAATGAAATTTCTATTAAGTTTCCAGTTAACAATTTAATAATTAATATTTTCTGCTATAACTATCTCTTTGAACTAAAATCCAGTTTCCCAATTCCTTTATTTGTAGACTATAATAATACATTTTCCTCAAATTGTTTTACTCATTTCATTTCATTCTTATTATTTATCTAGTAAATACTGGAAGAAAAAAAAGCAAAAATAAATGAAATCAGTATGTTGGTACACTGTTTTCCTGAAAGAGAAGACTTTTTTAGATGGCATCTTGACCTTAATGCATTTTGTCCATTTTAAAGATGACCATTTCCAGGAAATTTTCCAGTGAAATAGGATGTGGAAAAACAAATTAGATAAATGGCTTTCTGAAATAGTGTTCTAATCTAATTATTAAAACAATCCATATTTATACATTGAAAACTGGCAAAAATATGTTGCTTTGATGCATCTGCTTTGTGATACCTTGACATGTTCTAAAATGTACCAGACATCTTCAAAGCACATCACAAAACACTCTCAGCACAGCAAAATACCACAGAGGTGGAACAGATTTATTAACTGAATGATGTAGGGACTGGTATGTATTCAGAGTCAGGCAATTTTGGAGGGAAAGGGGGCACAGGGAAATGAGCAAATGTATCTGTTGCTATGTCCCTAACTCCCAACAAAATGTATCTACTCAGAGAAGGCTTGACTAAATGATAAAGGCATGGTTGAAATAAGTTTGTTCATTTGAGAGAGGTGATGATCCCATCTTCTGATGAGTGTACCTTTAAAATGGACTTTTTTTCTAAAATAAAATTTTAATTCCTACCTATTTTTCCTCTCCCACAGATTTCTAGCTGCAGAGAATCAACATAGCAATTAGGATATCAGATTGTGTATTCTGAAAATTGTGTAGTAATGATCATAATCTTACTAATGTACATAAGCTAATAAAATATGACAGAGAATGGAAGCATTTTCTCATATATTGTAAGCAATATTCTTCCATCATACATAGAGACACAGATGGGAAAATGGAAGGGGATAATAAAATAATCAAATAACCCATTTTATCATAATTACTGGGATATCCCAGGTAATCCATGACCCTGAATGGAAGTATACTTGATTTTTCAAATGTGGGCATAACTCTTAGCTCCTTTTTCATTGTGATAGGTTTATAATAGACTCACATTCTCAAATAAAAAAAAAGAAATCTTACATAAATGTTTCAATTATTTTATGCATAAAATGATAAAAGATGATTTGTTTTAATGTGAACAGCTAATGAAAAATAAATGAGAAGCATTAATGGTAGTTCTTCTATCAAATTTATGGAAATCAACAATCCTAAAAATATCTGGAAGAATGAAAGCAATGCATGATTCTACAAGTATGAAAAACACAGAAGTAAATAATATTAATAAAGTAGATGACTTTTAGAAAAAATAAATATTTCAATACTCATAAATTTCTCCAAGTGTTTCTATTTTCTATGAAAAACAGATATGTATATGACTTAGATATATTTATATTCTGCATGTTTTTAACAGAAATTGATTTCTATCCAAATATGGGAAGAAGTTTATATAGACATTGGTATTATTGAAGAAATGTTGTAATTAGTCTTCACTTAAAGGCTTAGTGGAGAGAATCCTTTTCTTTTGTTTTACAGAGGTTTCCCATTTATTTTTTAACTTGTGAAGCATTTATGGCAGGAATGAGCAGTGAGGCTTTGTCTATCAAGTACCCTTGAATCACAAACACAGGAGAGATCAGTGGAAGGATTAGCAGAGGTTTGAAAAGATATTTTTCCCCTATCGTTGAATATACTGGAGTAGATGCAAAAAGTGTTTTGATCCAGGACTGAAGAGTATTAGAATTCATATTTCTTTCCCAAGGTCTTACCATCAGTCTAAATTCTCAATCTGTGAGTAATATTTCACAAAACATTCCTACTTGTCACCTTGACTCCAGTCATTTTCTTTTATATCCTGGACAACTAATTCCTGAATAATAATAATAATAATAATAATAATAATAATAATAATAATAATAATAATAATAATAATAATAATGATTCCTGAAATCCCTGGACACTCTGTGGTGGGCAGAATTGTAGAAAGGTGTGGGATTCCTACTATACTTGTCTTACTGGCATCCTGCTCAGGAGGAATCTTCCATCTTGAAAAGGGATTTGCCTATATGCATTTGAACAGAGCCTGGAGGACTAAAATCATGGTCTGGTGGAGAGAAGGCATGCCAGATAGCAAAGAGCAGGAGCAAAGGCATTAATTTAGACATATCTCAGAGGAAAAAGCACAGATCCTAGGGCTCTAATTCCAGTTCTGATATGTAATAACCATATGAATTTAAGCCTATGACCAAATCTCTTTGGGTTTCAGTTTTCTCATTAGCAAATGTACATTAAAAATACAGGAGCCCTCTATTTTCTAATAGTTTAGATGTGTAAGTTATTTAGATGTCAATTTCCTGAAGTTCAAAATAGCCAATTATTAATTTTTTTTTTCCAAAATGGCTAAGCTAAGTATCAGGAATACTTTCATTCCTTATTGTTGGTATATGTTACTTAAAGGGCACTTCCTCCCTTAAAATACACTGATATCCTGGACAACTTAAAATATCTGCTGCCTAAAGTAGAATTTTTTTGCTCATGCATCATCTAAAGAGAAAGGTAAATAATCTTCCCCATGTGATATCCAAAAGTGATATTCACATTGGTCAGAGAGAAGACAGCCAGCTTATCAATCTGATCTCTCAATATGCACTCTTTCCCAAGGAATAGTCTATGAGCCTATGGAGCTATCCCCAGTGCAAGGGAACAGTTTTATGAGCAGCTGTTTCCCTATGCTTCTCAAAGCATGTTTGACAACTTTTGAGCTAATGTAGAGTAGGCTTGAATCTCAGGACACAAAAACAGATATATAAGACATACAAATTTCTTAGTGTTTTCAACTCCATTTAACTATCTATGGCAAAAGTGACGTAAACTCTGTGTGTGTGTGTGTGTGTGTGTGTGCGTGCGTGCGTGCATGTGTGTGTGTGTGTGTGTGTGTGTATTTCTGTCTGGTTGTAACTTCCCCAGAAAGGGAAGGAAACTTTCCACCATCATCACCACCACCAGGCACATGGTAAGAGAGTACTTTGTGGAATAAGTGAATAAAGAATAACTCAAAATGAGTGACTAGTCAAAATGAAACACCCAGACCCTAGGCTGCTTCATTTGATCCTCTTCACACTCACTGAAGATTGTGGGTATGAGTGCCTTCCATGGCCTCCTGCACTGATCAAATGAGAAAATTAATCAGTAGAAAACTGCTTAGTATCTTTTTGCTTTATGTCTGCAGACTAGACTAAACTATGGATTTTTTTTCCTTTTATTAATGTCCTCAGAAATCTTTTAGGCTAGTAAATCTCCTTGAAAACACAGCAGCAGTTAGTAAGAAGGGGGTGGGGTAGGGAAGAAACCTTTTAAGCCATCTCTTAAAATGAACTCAAGGATAATTATAAGATCACAAGTGTAAACATGTTCAATCAGAATTGCATTCAGGTCTCAGGAGACTGACAATAGCATCCTATACATCTCTGTGTGCGGAGACCCTGATGGTGCTTGGCCAAATGTACAATTCATTGATAGCCACAGACATTCAAATACTCTGATGTGAAATAGAGGGAGAGAGTCCTGGACTGATGTTATTTCAATTTTGCTATGGTTTCATGGAATTACTTGTTTGAAATCCCTATTCCATTTTGTGTGGTTTATTTTTAAAAATGAGAAGTTAAGCAAAATTATTTAAATAAAAAATATCATAACTGTACTATAACAATACAACTTACAAGTTTCAATAGCAAACAAATGGAGATTTGTCTATATTGAATTTCTTTGAATTTAAAATCAATGTTTGTCCTGCAAGAATTTTTTTCAGTTCATACTACATTGTATATGTAGGTATTTTCAGATTTATGCCCACACTGTCTTCCTAGGATACCTTTGAGCAGCTACTGTAGACCAAGAATTGAGTTAAAAGCTGTAGTTATCTCACAAAAGCAGGACATAGTTTCTACCACTGAGACTGAATGTCTAACTACCGAGACAGACAGTGAACAAATAATTATAATTTCATGTGATAAGTAAAATAAAAGAGGCATGCATAAGTTATTAAGGAGAGAGTAATTAATTCTGTTTCAATGGCAAAGGGGATACAAAAGCTACAGCAGGAGGTCCTTGAAGAGTTTTCCAGGAGTCCTCCAGGCCTAAATTAATAAACAAGGCCCACATTTTATGTGTTTATCTGAATTAAAAAGATAAACTCTGCATTTTCCAATGTACTGGTTCTCAGCCTGGGTTGCGTATGAGAATCACCTGGGGAGCACTTAAAATATGGAGATGAAGGGACAACACAATCAATTAATTCAGAGTCCCTGGAGTGAGCCTCAGTCACTGGTACTTCAAATGATTTCACTAGACCTGCCAACAACTTCTCTATAAGAAACAAACTTTGACGCCGGGCACGGTGGCTCGTGCCTGTAAGCTTCAGCCTATGAAGCGGCTGGGGCTAGGGATCGCGGTTCGAGTCCCGCCTGGGGCCCGTAGCGAGACCTAGTTTCAAAAAAATAGCTGGGCATGGTGGCGCACGTCTGTAATCCCAGCTACCTGGGAAGCTGAGGTTGGGGATTGCTTGAGTCTGTGGTATCCCGGGCAACGTGAGCCTGAGGTTCCATGGGCAAAAATAGCAAGACCCAGTCTCAAAAAAAAAACAAAACAAAAACAAACTTTGTCTAAAGCCAACTTTTTCTATAGGAAACAAACTTTGTCTTAGGCCAAGAAGACCACTATTTGGGAAGGAGATAAGATGAAACAGAATTCTCTCTCTCTCTCTCTCTCTCTCTCTCTCTCTCTCTCTCTCTTTCCATCCATCCATCCATCCATCCATCCATCCATCCATCCATCCATCCATCCATCCATCCATCCATCCATCCATCCATCCATCCATCCATCCATCCATCCCACTTGAAAAGAAAATAAAGAAAATTACAAGCCTAAAATCCACAACTTTGAGTGTATATATTTATAGAAGGGGACAAGATAACAGAGAAAATAGATTTTCTATGATTTAGGAATAATCTCAATTGTCCACTGGCCTGTAATTCAGAGTAACATGCTTTTATTTTAAAGGACAATGAGTGGAGGAAGGTGGGAAGGGAGGGAGAAAGGTGACTTACTTTCCATTCAATGCCACTTTCAGAGATCATGATTGTTCTTAGTTGATTTCAAATAGTTCTGAAATCAATCGCTGGCATGAGTGACTTAGTGGGAAGTTTCCTTCTTCTGAACGCAATAAGGCTACTATATTCACATCTGAGCATGTTTGCAAGAGACTCCCCAAGTTGTACAAAGCTTCCCCAGCTGGAATTGTCCCTCTAAGGCTGGCTGAGAGCTGAGCTCTGCTACAAGAGCTAAGCAATGAGCAAAGTTTGCTTAGAAGGAAGAATGATGAAGAGGAGGACTGGAAGTTTCTTCTTAGACACTAAACTCCATTAAGTCACCAAGTTCACTCTCTTCAGAGTCTGCTCTCCATTCAAGATTACCCAAGTCTGGTGCCCAATCCTGTAGTCCTTTGATCCTGTTCCATTTGGACAAATATTTCCATCTTTCTGACCATCCCCTTCAGCCCACAGGGACTAATTAATTCCTTGTTTGCCTTTCAGAATTTATTTCAATATCACTTCCTTGGAGAGATCTTCTTGACCCCTCTAGACTAAGCTGGACCTTTCCCCACCCTTTACACATACATACAGCCATGAGTATTTGCAGAAAAATCTTAAAAGCATTTTGACATTCTCTGTTGTTCATTGCTCTATTCCTGATGCATTCCCCAGGACCTGGCACAGTGTAGCACTCAATAACTATCTGGTATCTGAATGAAAGAATAAGTAAAATCCATAAAATAATTTTTGTACACCTAACTGCACAACTCCAAAGTAGCTTTGTAAGTGATTTTAATTGATAGTTACTTATTGGGCACTGAGACTTATACATCAGTGTGTGGACCTGAAGACTGACATGGCTGAATACTTGGGGATCCATATATAGTCTCATATTTGAGACTATTCCTGTCTCAAACTATCCAAAGTGGTACCTGAGCATTTTAAGTATGTAATAGATTGAGCCTAGAATCCATCACCAAATGAAAGTCTCCATTTTTCTGAAAATATGAGGTAATCTAGCTACTAATGCAGTGAATAAATATTGGTTTATTAATTATGACAAATAGATTAATGCTAAGAATCTAATAATAATAAGACTGGGTGTGGCATATGTGGGAACTATCTCTGTACAACAGTCTTTGCAATATATAAATCCAAACTGCTTAAAATTTTACAAGTTTCTTTTTAAAATGTACCTCCATTTTGTTTTTTTAAAGCTAATATCATTCATTGTTTTTCCTTTAGTATGAGAATTTGAATTTCAGCTAATTCTCTGGCTCTCTTACCCTTTAACGTAATAAAATAGGATATCAACCATGTTACTAGGCAAATGTTGCTTATGATAAAAATGATGCCTGGCTTGATAAATTACATTTAAGCTAAGAGTACTATAAATACTTGATAGGAAGTTATACCTATAGTAGTGTAGGCTCCTATTTGGCACAACCCTGACCTTTGTGGTTAATAGGAGATACTGACTCCTGTGAGACACGAGGCTTTGAATCCAAGGTAACTGTCACGCAGAATGAGGCTTTAGCTGCCAGGACAATAACTGCTAAACAACTGTATAGATGCTGCAAGATGCTTCCTGAAGAGGAGAATCTGATGCTACCCTGTCAGAAGCTGAATTTCCTTTTCTAGAGATTTCTGAGTAACCAAATTTCCAGGTACAGTCTTTGGAGACCTGTGAGTTTGCAGAGGAACACTGGTGGGTATTGGCTACCCACTTGAAAAGTTGTAGACCTAAGAGAAATTTAGTAACATAAGTCCTCTGAAAAGCTAAAAGTAACAGGAGGTGATTAGAGATCTTTGATACTTTCAAAACTTCTAAAAGTTAAGAATGATTTTGAGTGACAAATATATTTCTTTCTAAGAGAAGGGCAAAAACTTTGAAGGCGTTGGGTAAATGTGCTATGTGCTTTTTTTCGTATTAATCTAATATTGCAAATGGAAATGGTGGGATATCCTATTTCTAATACTGACTGATGGGACTGCTGGCTTTCTAATTAAAAACAAAATTAGTTCTGGATGTGTAGAATTGCTTCATTTTTATGTTAGCATTTTTTTCATTCTTTACATTTGTCAGAAAAATACATTATTTTCAAAAGCTACAACTAAAATCATATGGCCATAAGATTGGGTTTTAGCAGTTACCCCTCTGCCTCCAACCCAATTTAGAGCCATATCCAAAGTCACCCAAAAGCTCCTGTGGATAAAATGGGGGAAGGAGGGCCAGGATGAGGCCCTCTTCCATTCTGTGCTCCCTCTGATGGTTAGTTGTAACTGATTCTGTGTGTATTTGGGCAATTCTTAGAGATTTCCACAGGTGAATGAGCAGCTTAGTTTGAGTGAGTAGGTTCAACTCCTTTATCTTGCTGCTCTAACCACCTACCACACCAGCAAGCTTATTATACTGCATTGTGGTCATTTATTTCCATGTCTGTGCTTTCCGCTAGGTTCCATTGTGAATGCCTTGAGAGCAGAGACCAGGTGCCATTAATCTGATTCCACAATGGTGAAATCACAACAGATAGGAATTCAATGATTAATTATTACAATGGGGATGCAGAACAAACAGTCTCATGTGAATAGTCTGAGAGATGATACTCAAACTCTGGATAGGGTTTGGTATATTCTTTACTGAATAAAGAAAATATATAACAAGTTTAGAAAGAGGACTACTGACCATTTATTTTTTCATTCTGCAAAGTTCAGCTTCTAAAATCATACCCTTTAAAGTGCTATCAGAGTCTTTTTGGTCTCTGTTCTATCTTAGATAAATTATTACTGCCAAATGTTTACCATGACAAGATTTTATTATCTAATGTGGGCATTTGGAACTCTTGATAGGTGCTAATAACTTCACTGCTATTAAGGGTACCAAATTAAAAATTAACAATGCAATCGTATAAAATTCCAATGATAGCATTACAATTAGCTTTGCAACCAACACAGTTCACTACAGAATCTTCTTTTGCTTCTATACTGCATTTTGTCTGATAAGCACTTGCCAACAAAGACATCACACTAATTACAATTTGTTACACAAAGGGCAGGAAAACTGATAAATGATTCATTGATTATTTTCTTTCAGAAATAATTCTTCCATTTTTGTCCTTAAGTTACATTTGGATAATAAATGGAGCCTTTAAGTGCTTTCCCAAGGAGTTATTTAGAAGAAATCATGTTGACAGTTTTAATCGTAGAACTTAACAACTGTGAGTGAATACCATTAAAAAAAAAAAAGAACAAAACACATATTTTGTGCTCTTCATCTGTGGAAATGAATAGTTCTTTTAAAAGTAGATCTGTTCTATAAAATGTACATTTGCTTCCTTGCAAGAATTTTCAATCCCCACCACTCCAAATCATATAAAGTGTGACTTTCTCTCTCTCTAGCCCCAGAGGCATGTGCCAGAAGAACAATATGTCACTCAGAATTTTTTTCTGATTTTTCCTACTGAAAATATCAACACATGATAGCCAATCTTTGTAAGAACAATGGCTGGGCAACTGCAGGAATTTGGATGAGGCTAGGGTTGGGGGTGTGGGGGGAGGATGGACTAGTGAGAGGTTGGGTAGAGGGGATGACCAGGAGTCAGTTGAGGTGTTCATTGATTAGAAAGCAGGGCCCAGTAGAGTAGAGGCAAGCAGGATGGAGGGTGATAGAGCAAGAGCCAGGGAGTTTCAAGGTTCTGTTTTATGTCTTCTGTGTCCTAAGTAGGTAAGTTTCGAATCCTCAAATCTATGCAAGTGGCCTAACTCTCTCCAATGAACATTTTTCTTGTATATACATGATGCTCCTCACCCATAACATGCCTCAAACACAATTCTTTGTTTTTACAACTCTCACCATTTCTGTGTCCTAATCTCAGTTGATGTAGTAAATCTTTTTTTTTTTTTAATCATTCCTGTCTCCTTGTTTCCCCTTAGATCTGCAAATTATTACTGGATTTTATTTCATAAAGTTTCTCAAATTCATTTCTTTTATCATCCTTATCTCAGAACCTCATTGTATGTTTTTTTTTTGGACAACCCATAATCACTTCTCAACTGGTCTTTTTGCCTGCTATCATTTCTCCCACTTACCTACCTCCCAAAATGCTGCCACAGTGATATTTTTATAATGCAAACTTATGCCATCCACCTTGCTTAAAATATCTCATCTGTATTCTAGCATCTAGACTAGAGAATAAAATTTATTATTTTCCACCTTGCATTACAATTTGTCCATTATTTTACCTCCTCTTACATTTTAGGTGCCATATCTATAAGATGAGAGTCTATTTGCATGAAATATTTGAGCCACTCAGAACAATTTGTAGAACTCCTTGCTATGCCTACTGTAAATTAGGACATTTATTGTATAGGTACTAGGTGTCAGGACTTTCCTAGGTCCTGAGGATGTAAATGTGATGTCTTTGCAAAATCTTTCTGGAATGCCCATCCTAGACTTCCTTTAAATTATGCTCACATATCACCTCCTCTGTGGAGCCTTCACTGACTATCCCAGACAGAGGCAAGCAGGTCAGAATTTATGGACCCCAAGCATATAATTCTGATACAGCATAACAGAAGTATATGCTCTGTTGTCTCTTCCTCACTACTCAGCCCTGAAAGAGAGAACTGAAGTCCTTGAGAACAGACATTGTGCTTCATCATGTCTGTTTAGGGCAGTGTCTCACATGAGGTAGGAGTCTAGCAAATGTCTTCCGAATGAAGACAAGATATGTTCATCATGTGTGCCCAGTAAAAACCTACTTCATTTGCATTGGTCTTGCCCTCTACAAAATATAGGTACATCAACAGAGGATCCCCACACATATCTACTGTCAACTCAATTTCTCAAATTCCAGGATCAAGTGAATTTTTTTTTTTGGTTGATTATTATAAGTAAACAATTCTGGAGAGGAAAACTAATAATGGTTATCTCAGGGTGGACGGTTTCTACAAAACCTAGGAAATGTCCACCTTAATCCTGCATACACACACAGCCCACACCCATCCCTATCTAGTTGCCTACTAAATTCTTAGGATTTCTTCCTATCTCAACTCATTTTCACTTTTTCAGTTGACCTTCCTGAATCCTTCTCTCTCTTCAGATAAAGTTAAGTTCCATTAGTATATATTCAAATAGCATTAAATAGAGCACCTTTTGTAGTCTCTATCCACCTGTAATTTTATTTACTTGTGTAACTTAGCCTGATCCATTTCTATTTTCCCTTCCAAACTGTAAGTTCAATGAGGACAAACTCATGCTTGTTACATAGGAGAAGCTTAAAACATATTTGTTGAATAATAGATTGATCTAGTTTAATCCTTACAATAATTACCCAAGGTAAACACTTATTGTCTGGATCTTACAGAGATGATGGATGCTGAATACAATTAAATAACCTGCCCAAGGTCATAGAGTCAGCGATGAAACTCTGGGACAGTTACTAAGTTGCTACATACTGATTTTCTGTAACAAGAACTTATACTAGTTCTATTTAAAAACTTGAAATAATGAGTTCAGCTTTATTATTCATTGCTGAATTCTAAGAAAATTATGAATTTTAAACATGAGTTTAAAAAAATATGAGGTGATCCAGGCAGGATTTGTATTTTTTACTTTCTTAGCTCTTATTGGAAATACATTAGTATTAACAGTGTTTTTGCAATCCCCACCATGATGGTTTGAGTAGGTATTTGGAGTTTAACAATAAAGAAGGTAAGTCTATTTTCTCCTCTGATTTATGGTTCTTGTATAATTCCCTGTGTGAGTTTGAAATAATTAAAAAAGTATTTGATATTTGCAATTTAGTGAAACATATCTGACAACTGGTTTTTAAGAATTTATTGTATGTTATTTTAAAGTCATGCAAAAATCCAAATCCATTTCTCTTACAGAATGCATATATTCTTTCCTATTAAAAAGCACTAAAATTTAATGACAGATGAAATAGGATCACATTGAGCCATTGCTCAGAACTTCAGAGAAGTATGGATCTTGATGACACAGAGTTCTAAGAGCTTCAGGTAACAGGGAGTAGAAACAGGCACATTTTGAGGGCACAGTTATCAGTTGGGGACTGCTTAGCTATACTGAGCACATCTTCTTGGGCCACTTGTTTATCTTGTTCTTAGTTGCCATGGGACTCAAGTGGAGATGGATAACATCCATTCCCAGTTTACAGGGGATTTAGGCCAGTGAAAATGAAGGTAGTAATGACTACCAAAGGGATTATAAAAACAGAACTAGAACCCACCTTCTATCTTCAGGGAGAAAGTAGAATTTTCTTTTCATTGTCCTCTTTCTCAAGTCTAGTATGGACAAAAATGTAAATGTTTTATGGGGTGCTGGTCATCAAGGAAGAACTGGCTTGTAACTCATTAAGTGAGTGTCCAGTTTATTTGATTCTGAAGGAATCTTGCCAGTTAAAGCAAACTTAATGTAGTTTTAAAACGAGTCAGTTTTCCTCTTTCCTTTCTTTCAGATGGACGCTGTTATTATTCAATCAGCCATACAGAACAAAAAAACTGAGAAGTAAGTTCCTTTACTTGACATGCTGCATCAGATTAATGTGGAACTTCAGATATGAATTAATTTAATGACCTATTTTATATACTACTCTCTGAAATCTTACAAGAATTAGCAAGTTTGCTTCGATAACTTCTCTTACTTAGAAGGGGATGGTAGAATGCAAGTCAGGGCAAACTTAACCATGGGCCAGGCAGTTTACTTTACACCAGGGTCATAGGCAGAGTAGAAATAAACAATGTCAGAAAGCACAGAGTGAAGGGAAAATCTAGTTCAGAGCTTTTTTTCCTTACTTGGAAAAGTAATAAATTCTTGTAAATTGCTGTACAACCATTTGATTGTCGTTTGAAATAATTTAGCCTTAATGAAAAAGATATGAAGAGGCATTTGCAAATGACATGTAATATTAGAGCAGTGTTTGGCTGTGGTGGAATGTCCTGTTTTTATTCAGAGCTGTGTAGACATACTTCTGCTTAAATACATTAACTTTCTCATTCTCACTCAGTCATAGGATAAAAGTAGGTTTTTATCAGTACATGGAGTATATCAGTCAGATCTAGACAAGAAATGCAACACCTAAACATTAAAATGGTTAGCAGGGACATAAAAATATATGTTCACAATCACTTATTAATAGAGAAATGCAAATCAAGATCACAATAAGACACTCACACCTCTAAGAATAGCCCATAGCAAAAACACCAGAAATATCAAACAGGTAGGATGTGGAGAAAATGGAACCCTTCCACAATGTTGATGGGAATGCAAACTGGTCCAGCCCTCTTGAAATCAGTATGAGTGTTTCAAAACATTAATCATGATCTGATATTTGCCCCAATAACTTCACTCTTAGGCAACTATTAAAAAAAAATTTAAAAAGACTAATTGGAAAGGAAACTTGTACTCCCATGTTTACTGCAACACTATTTACTTTGCTAAATTATGGAAATAACCTAAGTGCCTCAGAACAGATGAGTGGATGAAGATGTGCTATATATACACAATGGAATATTATTCAATGATCTAATAGATGAACTCATGCCATTGTGGCTACATGGAAGGAGCTTGAAAGTATAATGCTAGGTTAAATAAGTCAGAAAGATAAGAGCTGTATGTTGTCACTAATATATGAAATATTAAATAACTAAATTACTAGACAAAGACAAGCTGAGGAAATAACCTTTGACAGTTAACTATGGAACTAAAATAGCAAAAGGGAGGGGGAAGAGATGAAAAAAAACCAAAGAACCAGTGAAGCATATTGGCCTATGGCAGTGGGATATGGGTGATTTGGTGGTGGGCACATGATGGTGGTAATAATTGATGGGGGTATCCTAATATTACCTCAGTTAAAAATAAGTAAATTCATTTAAAAAAGAGAAACAATCCATTATATACAATTCATATAGAATATTTAATTACTAGAAATTTTGTAAGTGATAGAAGACTTAAAAAGCTCACAACAAGACATACCAAATAGACAACAGGAGGAAGTTACTACCCCTAAAAAGTACTATTTCCAGACACCAGTTCACTCAGGCCAGAAGAAATACCACTGTGGATAATGAGTAATAGAGTTTGGAAAATGGAAGTAGAAGTGGAGCCAGAGGAAACACAGCTTCTGATTAAAATACTCTGCAAGACAAATACCTTCACTTTTCCCTCCTCCAAACTCCAACCTACTGTTAGTACTCCTTGGGAGTAAAACTACTCAGAAGCTGGTTGTCCGAGGGAGCCAGAAAAACAGTGTTTCCTGAGATTGACAGCAAAGCAAGAGACAAGAGAGAAATGGATCTAAGGACAACTGGGATGGCCAACAAGCACATACGTGTTGCCCTTCAGAATCTCAACCAGAGCAAATATCAGGCACATTTCTTTTGTGCTCTAACCTTTGAATTTCAGTTAATGTTAGCTTTTACTTTTCTTAGTGACTTTTATTGACCTATTTCCTTGTGTCTTGTATAACACAGAGGTGCTGGAGTTTGCTATGATAAAAAGCAGCAATCTGGAGGAGATGTGCTAGGTGAAGATACCTATGGGGAAGGCATTGTGTACTTTGGAAATGGGTTTATTAAAAAGAAGTGATTGGAATATTTATTTACTGATGTTTTAAAAACTATGTTTTTTTTTTTTTACTTTTATTTTTATTTTTTTAATTTATTTATCTATATTTCACATCATTTCAATCCCTGGAAACTATGTTTCTTTTGATTGAGTCTTCCTCTTAAAAAAAGTATTCACAATGATTACTGGGTTCATTACTCACTTTTAGCTTGGGTTCAGGGACACATAAAGAAAAATGAATAGGTAGTAGGCTAAGGTCTGCTCTTACAAGGAGCAGAATGGCTATGGGTAAAAATAAGAAAAGGTGCAAGAGTCTGCTTTATGTTGCTATCATCCTTGCTTCTTCTCTCTTCCATCCAACCATCCTCTTATGGCATATGCTCATGTTCCTGGAAGACTGGGTAGACCCTCACTTATGGCTGCCTATAGGCAGTGTATGCCCTCCCAGATAGTTGCACATCTTTTGGAGCCATGAACCAATATCCTTTTGCCAATTCCAGACTATGGACTTTGTCACCTACATGCCATTTCTCTTGTTCCACTGGAACTCATCCAATCTGAATCTCACCATCTTACAAGTTGTTCTTACAAGTTCCATATATCAAGAGCCCATTATGTATCCAGAATTGTTCCAGACACTTTTCTTGGATTATTTCATTTAATCTTCATGGTAACTTGCAGTTTACAGATGAGTCATAAAAGTGGGATTTGAACCAGCTTCTGTATCCAAAACACATTCTCCATCATATTGTCTCAGAGAACCCAGGAATTCATTATAGAACATCAGTATTGCAGGCTGCTCTTTATTTATACCAGCATCTCGACATTCAGTATCCCAAAGCCACAACAAACAACTCTACACACACATACACACATAACACACACACACACATTCACATGAGCAGAGGAGAACTGAATGGGCAGTAACATCTCCATAGGCCCAGTATAAGTGTACCTTCTCACAGTGTACACAGGATTCACTCAATATGCTCCCCCAACCTGTGGCCTCTTAATTAGCCTACCATCTCACGGAAGGAATTGGTGTTAGATAATCAAACAAATATCTCTCCTCGTCTCTTCTCATTTTGGGGACTGTATCTACTTCTTAAAGTTTATTTTGTATCACTTATCAACACTAATGTAAAATCATTCTAATAATAATCCACCCAAACTGACTTTCATATCTGGAGTCTGTTGGAGTATAACAAAATCTTTTCATCAGTTTTAAAGCATTGCTTTCATCCAACCAGCTGACTGCAAACTGACACACATTCTAACCTAAAGGTTATGGATCAGCAGGTAAATGCAGAAATTCTATTAGTTTTCAGATCTGGGTTTTATGCCATTCAGTTTAAATGAAACCAAAATCCTACACAGAAACAGGAGTAGTACCATGGATAAATTCATTTTAAAAGTGTTCACTTACCTATTACATAAATGCTAAGAAGGCAGTCATTTCTGTATTATCATGTAGATACTTTTTATTCCTGTTCATTGACTTTGACAGAGACAGTAAATAGCATACAGAGAGTAGACACTTGCCGAAGAAATATTAAAACACTGATTAATGTAACATTAAGAAATGTTAAGTCCTTTGCATAAAGAGAGAGAAAAATTAAAATGCCTTTGGTTCTTAATGAGACTGCACTGGGTTTATATAAATCTAAATTCCCTACCTTAACCTGAGCTTAAAATAATGAGCTAACTTGACAGAGCTTTACAAATCCTAGCAATGAATATTATCATTTATTACCAGAATGAGTGATAATAGGAGTAGAAGGGAGATAGCACATACTAGGAACTGTCCAAAGAGTTTAGCTAGACAATATTTCTTTTGCACAATACAAAGATAAAGAAGCCATAAAACTGAGACTTCATTACATTCATGGGGAAGAGAAGGGCAGGTGGGTGTTCTGGTTTAACAGATTGCAACCCTCTCCTATAGGGACGTAAAGGAGAATGAACAAATACGAGGTAATATTCACTCCACAGTGCAAGAAGTTACATGGATTTAAAGTCCATCGTTGTAATTAAATTTCAATGTTGACACAGTACATCTCAACATTTAGAGTTCTAAATATAGTTTATACAGTGCCTGTGAACAAAACGCGATGCACATGAATATTTATCTCACTAACGACGATTCTTCTGCCACATGCTCAGAAAAGAAGGGTTGAGATTAGGACAGACCAGAACAGAGTTCACAGAATTTGATAACAATCATTTCAAGGAGCTGAAGTGATCTTGTGGCCTTATCTGAGGCAGTGGTTTTCTAAACAATTTTGTTTTCAGAATCTGTTGTACAAATGAAAGCTAATTAGAAGCCAAAGATTTGAAATGGATTGAAATAGAGCTAGTTAGTTGATTTATGAGGGGAAGCAGGATGTTTCAGGTCCCGGCTGCTCAATATCAGAGTAGAACCTGAAATGCACAAGCTGAAACTACTATTTAACCCATAAATAAGTAAAATAAAAAATCTATTTGGTGTGATTGATTTAATGTACAGTGGTGATTTTAAGACACTGACAGATGGCAGAAGGCTATGTATTACAAATGAACAAATCATGAAATTGGTTGACTATGATAGAGAAGAAGCAATAAGATCAGGAAAAGCAAATTTTACCTATTTTCTTATACTCCTCAGGAACATACCATCTTCTTTCATATTCCTGTTAGGTTCTTAACAATGGGCCTGGCCCCAGCATGGGCTAGGCAAGCACTCCATGTATATTTCTATGCCCAGTCTGTCCAGCTCTGCTCTCAATGGCGGTACCCACTCAGGCTTTCTTTTTGTTGAAATTAGTAGGGACTGCTAGGGCTTAATCCTTCATTTATGCCCAATATATTTATCCAGCACTAGCTCAGATTTCCTGCAGTCTATTCATTACTTTATTGTTTGGTTTAGATATGTACACTGGGGTAACAAATAATCCCATTCCCCAGAGATTTATAACAATTCATTCCTTGCTAGTATAACATGACCATAATGAGTTAGCTAGATGGCGCCTTCATTCTGGGGCCCAGTGTAATGGCACCCTCATACATGGAAATTGCTGACTTTGTGACAAAGAAATGGCTATGAGACAACACACTTCATAAGATTTCTGAAAACTTTCTGGTGAAAACAGTACACATCAGTTTTGCTCATGAGTCAACTGGACATCAAAGAAGGTAGAGGACATATCATCCTTCCAAAAGGAGATAATAGGGAGGGAACTGCAGCTGTTTCACTGACCCTAGATCTGCCATTTAAGATCTACCTAACATCTATAATCCTTTTTATGCATCAAATGAGAATATAGCTATCTTCCTGGTAGATTTGTTCTGGTCATTTCTTGAGATAATGAAAAGTCTGCTGCAAAGCAAGGATCCCATAAACATTCGTTGTGAATCTCATCACCACTCTAGCCAGATTAAATCTGTGAGAATGGGGGTGAGAAAGAGAAATGGACTTTGGAGAATTTCATCTGAGAAAAAAAAAAATCCAAGGGGGGGGGGAAATCTTCATTAAAGGAGCTTAATATGAGACAAGTTTCAAACAGCTGTTTAAAATCAAGTTCAACAGAGAAAAACTGTCTTATTACAGGAAAATTCATTTTACTTCAGTCTTTTCTGATCAAAACTCCCTTAGATATATACATATATACTTTTTGGTGTGGGGCATGTATTTCCACAAATGGAAAACCAACAGTATCTTAGGACACAGAGCAGCCTAAGGACATAGTCCTGATGGGATGAATTCCTGGCATTAGATGTGGACAAGCTCTCTTGCATTTTCCGTTGCTAAATCACTAGAAGTAATGACATGCTCTAGCTTCAGTTTCTTCTAAGAAATTTTCAGACAACTGTTGGTCACTCCTTCAGGGATGCTTTATAGAGCCCTTCAGAATGTCAAAGGACTTACACCAATCCCTAATTTCCTGCTGATCTTTACCATCTGCTACCTTGACCTTTTCATCAAAGGCTCCTCAAGCTGCTGGAAACGCTGCATGTTTACCCGCGTAGGATACTCTTTCTGTGTTTCTTTGCCTCATTCTCAGCATTGCCACTTGCATACATTTTATTTACCATCATGGTTTGAGACAGTTCCTTAGAACACAAAAATATCAGACAAAAAGAAGCTCCTGAGGCACATACAGCAAACAGTATTGGTTGCTTCAATTCTGCCCTGTTCCAGAGCACAGAATGAGAACCAAAAATTGGGAATGAGAAGAAAGCATATTTTTGTCCAGCTTGAGGGATTTTCTAATATTTACTATAGCATATAAAGGGAATAGTCTGGAGTCTGTGACAATGGGCCTCAACATCACCAGAGTTACCAAGCTCGGACAACTGCTTGTTAAAAATGCTGCATATGGGATTCATGCACTGGGTAGTGTAACTGTATAAGCAATGACCCCAAATTGATAATTTGACAGGCATTCATTTCATTAAAAGTTGGAGTCTATGTCCCATTCCTTTGAATCTAGGTGGGCTTGTAATTGTTTTAATTAATTAAGGATGGTAGAAGTGACACATGTGACTTCCAATGCTGTCATTAGTGGCGTATGTTTGCCCAGTGTTCTTGGAATGCTTGCTTTACAGATGCTCCCTCTCCACACTCAGCCTGATGGTGTGAGACATGCTAGTCTATTTAATGGAAAATTTCCAATTAAATTAAAATTTTTCATTTATATTGATTTTACCATTTGACAAATTAGAAGCAAATTAAGTTCTACTAAAATTTAATAGTCTATAGGATCATGACAACATCATTCATTTATATGTCAGTCAACATACTAAACATTGTACATATACATATACACATATATTAATGGATACGTTGATTTAGGTAGTCTGGTCAAATTAGTTTTATATTTATATATTACTTAGTTTTGAATTTTAAATAGTCTTCTCAAAGTGGACAGAGACTTAGAGTCCTGCAAAGAAACTACACTGACAAAAAAATACCATCACTACAAATGTGTACATAATGAAACTGGCAGAGCTGACACTTTCACCTTTTTATGTCAAGCTTCTATTTAGCCAGTTTCAGAACAAAACTTGTGAGCTAGTCAGAAATCATCCCAGTTGTCATATGAAATACAGTAAATTATAGCCACTATGCTATTGATCTTCATCCAAAGAATTGTGCCTTGGTATGTTAGTGATAATAGTACATGTATACATATTTGTAAATAATAAATGCTTATAAAAGGTTGAAAAATGTGGTTGCCATTGTTGAAATATTTTTGAACCACAAAAATATATATTTCAAGTGGTTCAACATAACTTATAAAAATTAAATGCTCAAACATTACATAGCTTTAGAACGAGTATAATAAAATAATATAGATGTAACTTTCTGGTATGAGGACAGTGGTAGGCTTGGATCTAGTAAGTGCAAAGAAAATTGTTTACCATTGCTCTCCAACTCTATATATCCCTTGTATATTATGTAAGCACTGACACATGACAGGTTACAGAATTATTGCTTTCCTTGTCTGGAGGATAATTTTTATAGCACATGGACCCTTTCCAATTAGAGTGGCTCTTAGCACCCAGATATATTGTGAAGTACTGACTTGAATGACAATGATTATTCTTTGTTTGACTCCATTTCTGCAGTGATCTATCTAGAAAATCAACATTCCTTAGGAAGAAACAGGCTTTAAAAAGAATGATCTTTATGGGAGCTGGTGGTTATAGAGAATTTTAGTGCCAATAAAAAGAAGATGAGGATTACTTGTTCCTTTGAGGCCGTGAGGTAATTAAAAAACAATATTTAGTGGCTTTTAGAACACCTATTTCCATGAAATTTCAGCACTAAACAATTCAGGGAAATCAGAACAGATAAATCACCTAAACAGATCAGAAGAAATGGATAAAGGAATCGTAATTCAATGTTACCTCCACCCCCTCTAGATTCACTAAATTATCTTAACCTCTTAGCACAAAATCCCTTAACACTCTAAAGCATGTGTCTCGCTTGGGTGCTTGTCAAAATTAGTGTCTAAAAGACTGCACAGGGAATGCTTCTCTGTACAAGGGACAGCTTCTCAGTAACATCCTTCTAAATGGCTCAGGATACCTACTCATCCTGTTCATGTGTTACTATTTTTTCTCTTATCTTCTAATATTATGCCCATAAACTAGATTTATTTCTGAAAATAAACAGAGGTAATAGATTTGTTTATTTGTTCTTTCAGTCACTAATTCATTCAGCAAATCTTTGCTGAATGATACATGGTACGTGGTACATGGTACGTGGTACATGGCTACCATGTACCCGACTTTGATGAAGAAGACACAAAAATACTTAGCAATTTGTAGTCTGGGGCTAAAAGATCACCACAGATTTGGAATTCTAAATACCATGTGAATTTGGTTTCCTGAGACAACATGAAAATGCAAAGAATAAAACAAATTTGTTGAAAACTAATGTGGTCTATCACTTTTGTGTATCACAGTAATTTACATTTTAAAATAACTTCTTCAGAAGCTATCCCAAAGTTAAAAACATGTGACAGGATACTGAGATGAGAAGAGACAGGAAAGTTAGGCAGAAAATTAAAGGCAGAAGGAGTAATCCTTTTTCACAATCTCTGGGATACAGTCTCATAAACAGAGTGAAAAGCAGACATGAATGTTCAAAGAACATTGACAACTTCCTACTGGCTAAAGATAGGATGGTCTGAGCATCAATAAGGGTAATAACTGCAGTGATTGAAATACTGCAATAAAATTGAAATTTGTGTGTTTTTGATATTAAAAATGGTTATTGAATACTAATGAATGTCAGAGTGCTGAGTGAGTCATTATTTTGAAAACTATAAATAATCCAGAATTTGCCCTCTCTTAGGTCAGGGGATTTTTTATTATAGAATATTAAATAAATAACTGAATGCATAAGAAAATGAGAATATCATTATTTTTAATATCTAATGAATTAATGGCTTAGACATTGAATACCAATGACTAATAATTCCAAAATAGACAACTGGTTTTATATAATTTCTATAGATTTTAAAATAAAAATTAATATGACCAAATGTCTAGATCCCAATTACTAGTTATAAAAAATAATCAAAGAACATATTAAACTCTGTTATGAAGATATAATCTGTGAAAGTTAGACAATATAAAGCTTTATGATGAATATATAGTTATGTCTTAGATTCTCCTCAATTCAATTTAAGGAATTTATTTGAATTTTCATATAACTGATGAAGCTAGCTACCTTAAACAAATTTCCAATGACGATGAAACAATCTTTTTTGGGAAGATGGCATCTTACAGTTAGAAAGAAGACAACAACTTGTTTTAAAACTTCAAAGGACAGCCTTATTCTCTTGTTAGAGGTTAATGCTGCTGACAAGTTTAAGTTGCAACCAATGCTCACCTACCATTATACAAATTTTTGGGCCCTTATGAATTATGCTAAATCTCTGCCTGTGCTCTATAAATGGAACAACAAAGCCTGGATGATAACACAGCTGTTTACAACTTGGTTTACTGAATATTTAAAACCCATTAATGAGACTGATGGCTCAGAAATAGGCCTCTTTTCAAAATAATCCTGCTCATTAACAATGTACCTGGTCACTCAAAAGCTCTAATGGACATAGACAAGGAAATCATTGTTGATTTCACCTCACCTTATTTATCACATTTATAAAATTGTGAACACTGGATGATATGATGATGCTATGAAGTAGTGTTGTTTATTTGGTAGTATGATATTGATCATCTGGTCATACTTAAAAACTAAGTATCTTTTATATCTATATACTGAAACATTTAGAAATGAAATTATGTAGGTAGTTAGGATCTTGATTTACCTCCAAGTATTATAGAGGGTGGTCAATGTGGCTAAAGGTGGAGACTATTGATATTGGGGGGAATAATGGATATGTGGAGATTCCTTTTATATTTCTGTATATTTGGAATTATCTATGATTAAAAATCAAAAAACTAAAAAAATTAGTGGGCATATATACTGAAAAGGTCAGCAGGAATTGATTAATCTCTTTTAGGTTTCCCATTAAAGTCACCATATATCTAATAGTCTGATGTTCTCAGTCCAAGCTATACCCAAAAGGAGACATATGAATAATTGGTAGAAAGAAAACAGGAACTCAATGCACTTGAATTTATCCATGATCACACACACAAATGTGTGCATGCATATAGATATATTCCTTGATAGATCTTTTTATTATTCTGTCTGAAACTGTTCTTAGCCTTGTTGGAAAGGTTGCAATTAGACTGAAAACAAATAAACCAATATTTCAATTAGCACATTTCATATTATGCACCAGACAAATGACCTGAGTGGTGCGAGTCGGTGGCAGATATAAAGTGTGTCCATCTGATTGACCATGCAGATGCTGGGCACAAAGATTAAGGGTATGCAGCACTGTTATATGTCTGTATCTAGGTTGATTTCAGCTTGGAGAAAATGCACTAGATCTAGGAATTCACACTGTACAGCAGTTCCAAGTTTCTGGGGGCAAATCTTTAAAACTGAATACATACAGCATCTTCTCCAACCCAACAAATCATAGGATAAAAAGATGGTTTCCATGATTCTCATCTCAAAGGTCAAAGAATTCTACTTAATAGACCATGAAATGGTAGCACAATGAAATTAAAACAAAACAGCATAAGCAAACAAAACAAAAAACTTCAAACTCCTGAAAAGTAGGTCCAGATTACGATATAATGATATAATGGCCTCTTCATCTGATTGCTTACTGCAACCAGTTGTTTACACAGCATAGAAACCCTTATGGGCTCCTGCATTATTAGAGTAAATTAGCATGTTTCAAGAAAGTGGTGGATTATTGCAGATGAAAGTGTTTTACCAACAGGGGTTTTATGGTTGGCAAATGTGATTATATATCCATTAGCATCAGCAAGCCAAACAAACATGTGTCATGTACCTCCCGGAAACACCTCAATGTGGATATTTTAATTTCTACCATTTCAAAAGGACAAAAGAATTTTTATTCAGGCATAGCCAAGATAATTTTTCAAAAACTGAGTAGTAAACTAGGGCAAATTATTTCTGTAACTTAAACAATTATCAATTCTCCATCTGCTACCTAAGGATAAATGGTAAAAAGAAGCATCTGTCATTTTTTAAAATGTGGCAAATGTTGACCATCTACTTAATTAGTCTATGTACTCACCCACTAAACATATTGATATTTTATAGAAGAGAAACTTGGGGAAAGTGGTAAATAGTCTCATTCTCCATCTGAACAGAATAAGGTCATAAAAAAATGAGAAAGCTGCCCTCTCAGAACTGCTGGCTTGGTGAACACAATTCTGGGGAGCACCATTACTGCTCTGACATATTTGCAGTTTCCATGACCACTAATGGGAGCAATGTGTGCATGGGGATAAGAGGACGGCACCTTGATGCTTCAAGGGTGTTGATCTGAAATGTTCCCTCACTCTACCACAGCTTTATTTTTGACAAACACTGGTGTATTTGTAATGAACTTTAAGCAACAGCTGGAGGAAGACATGCCCAGTTTCAAGGTCTATGGAAAATGAATGTTTTTATGACATGATTTATAAATGATATTATATCTATGAAATTTTAATGCTTTAATTTTGGCCCACATGGCATGAATTAGTGAGCCAAGATACTATCAGGCCCCATTTTCAGAACAGCAATTTCCACTAAAAGATTAAGGGGCCATAGCTCTTGCTAAAGGTTACCTTCCCAGCAGAAGGACAATAGAATGGAATAGTGGCAATGGAAATGTAGCATGGCCTTTTCGACAAAACAATTCCCTTCGAGGAATCAAAAAGCATTTCACTCTATAGCCCTATAATCAAAATCAGAGTAATTGGAAGATTAAAAAAATATTTTTCTTGGACAATATTTAATGAGGACAGATTAGATCAGGCAACAGATCAGAAAAGAAAAACCTTTGAAACCATTTATATAGCAGCTTTTCTTCCTATATGTTTTTATATTGGTTGTCATCATATCTGAATAATTATACAGCAACCAAGAAAGAGACAGAACTTTACATAGTTCTGACTTTGTCACTGAACTACAAAATAGAAATTTGTTTTGCTTTCTCTTTCCGGTTCTTTATTTTTTTTGGGGGGGTGGTTGTGGTGGTAGCTGTTGCTCAATGAAACAACACCAGCATGCACAACTCTGTAGTAGGCATTTTAAGAAAGAAGCAGCAACATCAGAACCGATTTGGGGCTCACAGTCCAGGTAGGAAAAAGAAAGTAACTGTGAAAGAACAATCTGCCGAGGTGGAGGATGATGGTTCCTGGTGTCACATGTTCTAAACAGCTCAGGAAGAAAGGAAATTAAGATTATCTACAGTGATCAGGAGAGACCTATATGAAGAAGAGAGGAAGAATTAGGACAGCTAGAGGGACAGGGTACGCTAGGCAAGAAATTTTCCTAGATCAATAATGGGGTTCCTAGCTTCCACTAATGAATGTGTCTGGCAACTTCAGAAGAACACACATTATATTTAGCACATCTTATATACATTTACATTGAGTGTAATACCACATTTATGTGATTTTGTGTAATATTACATTTGGACACTGAAGGTAATTGGTTGCAAATGTTAATCTGCCTTAGCTTAGAGTTCGCTTACATAAGTGCTTGTTCCTGGTGACTACTGTGGAAATGGTTAATTAGACTCCTCAGAGTTCAATCTTCTGATGTTTCTTTTAACATTTCATCTACACATTCCAGAGTTATTACACAAGTTTTATGAAACTAAGTCTACAAGACAGCTGTGACTGATGTCTCCTTTGTAAGCCAAAGAAATTTGCACTGCTTGTGTCTCAGGAGGCTAATATTTCAGCTCTTCTTGAGGTGTTATTACCTGTTTGTGTCTGGCTTCCACAGGCCTAGACTGCCAAAATTCCTTGGTCTAAATGCAGCAAGGGAAAAGCTATCATCAATTATGGACTGGGAGCAAACAATTAACTTTGCAGGAAGCAATTCAAATGAGAGCCAAATTTCTTTTTGAACATTCTGTGATATCAAAACTGCAGCTTATCAGAAGATACAAAAACACTTCATTTTCCACTGTGTCTATGACTTTCATTAAGTGCTATCCTTTGGCCTTTCCCTGTGCTGCTATAAAAATAAAAGCACCATCACGGAGAGAAATATCCATTGCCAAATGACTAATAATATTGTTCTCCACTGCATCTGACGGCCTCTGGGGGAGATGCAGAGAAATTCTTTGAGCAGAGCTGCCTAAGGTTTCCCTAGCTGGCCCTGACTACTCTGGCCACCTGTTCTCTGTTTAAAGAAACTATCCTTCTCCCCCCCAACCTTCTGTTCCTTGTCTCAGACTAACAATGATATATGGGATGCTGTGTTCCTCCTAATTATGAAAATTGCTTTCTATTGGTTCCAAGATTTTTATTTGATATCTTCTCAGAATCTTGGCTAGCCTCTGTGCCTTGGAGTTCTTAGGTAAAATTAGATCTTAAAACCCCCATATGGGGTATGACATACAGCTTTTAACTAAGAGCTCTTATTTAAAAAACAAAGCTGATGCTTCAAGGACAAGATGGCAGTTATTCACCATGCCACCAAACTTGGTCTTCTACATCTGAGGAAAAGGACTTGAACACCATGATCAATGACTATACCATTGCCCACCTCTCCTTCCCTATAGATTTCCATCAGTATCTGTTACAATTCCTTATTGAAATCTTTGGTGAAACCATCACCCCCTTAACTCCTTAAGTCATTAGATCTGAGAATTTCTTATGAAGCCTCAATACTTTCTCCACCATTCCCATATTTAGTTACCATCCAATCTTTCTCAATATCTTCTAAACCAGTCTACTTCAATCCACCCACATTCTATTACTTTATATTAGGCTGCCTTGACTTTTCACTGGGAATACAGTGGTTAGCAGAAATTCATTCTAAGTTCCACCTGCCCTCCTTGCTCTAGATTTATTACCTATTTTTTCCTACATAATGCAGTCTGAGTATTCTGAACCATACATCTGACATTATTGTTCTTCATTTCAAATCCTTTAGCAACTCACCACTGCCATTAGACATCACATAGTCTTTTGCCAATGGTGCCTAAATGTCCTCACCCTTCTTTTAAGTAACTCTGTTTTGCTCCTGGGAACACATCTCCCAGATATCTTCCATGTGCTTCTGCATTTATCTAAATAACCTGTTTGCCCCATTTCCATGAGTTCTTTTGTGGGAAGGGATGATGCTCTGTCTGCTTGGTCTGTGAATCTTCAGCACAAGTGATAGTTGGACACATCCTAGGTTTATACATTTCATGACTAAATGACTGATAAATTAATGAATAGTCAGTTTTCCTCTTGATTGGCTATTAGGGGCAGAAGAGGCATGACACTGGTTTGCTACAGGAAATAATTATGTGGAGGAGTATCTTACTTCTTCTGTTTCTATCATCAAACTGCTAGTGTACTTAGATGTACTTAGATGTTTGTAAGGATGACTATCTTTCCACCAGTAACTATAGTGGGTTCCCATTTCCACTGGACATAAAGATGAGACTTTTCTTATGGTTCAAACCAAGGGTTTTCTCCCTGTCTTCTCCCTTACAGTGTACTTCACATTTTTGAGTCTCTGCCAAGCTATAGAATAGATATCTGGTTTGCTTCAAACTAATAGAGCTTTGATTAAAATGTCTCAGCTATTTCTATACCCTTAGCCAAGCAAGAGTTCACATAGGTTGAGAAGATCAACTTCTTTGCCTTACACTCAAGGATCCATGAGGGAGAAAGGTGAGACACATCCAATAGCTAACTTAGATACAATCAATCCTAGTGACTAAGAAGAGCAAGATCACTTCATTCCTTGTTATTCCAAATGCCAGTGGTGTTTCTTTGATCCACTTATCAACTTCACTTTTTTGGGAGGAAGAGAGTTTAGCACCTTCGACACATTCTGGGCTCTTCCTGAATGGCTGAACTTTTGAGCTTAAGAAGAAATATGGTCACATTTCACTTCACTCTCTGAAAATGTTCTAAAACTTTGCATTTTCTTCCTATCAGAAGAAATGACAGGTTCATGGATTTCAGCATACTATAAGAAAATTGTTTTTTTTTTTTTAACTGGAGCTACTGGTGCTTGAGATTTCAAAGTGTTAGATAACTACTGTTTCATATGTTGGGAAGAAGACTCAATATAGGGAACAGAGCTGTAGAAAAGGTGAGTGATGACCATATTTAAACTTGATATTTAAGATTTTTCCATCTTTGAGATTCGTTGATTTCAATAGTTATGACTTAAGTAGTAACAAGTTGTTTTTTTTTTTTTTAGTACAGAATGAAATAATTGTCAAAACTGTAAAATAGCATCTAGAAAGCAGGCTGATATGACTGTTTCAGTTCATATAGCTCATTACTCTAGGAAATTAGATTAGATAAAAATTTCTGATCATTAACTGATCATATCATCTTATGAACTAAACATATCATCATTTAAAACTACGAGATACCATGTCCAGTATGGGCTTACTTAGCATAGTTTGGCTACAAATTATTTATTGGATTTTCAAGATTTGAAAAGGGCATTTCAACCCTTTTCCTTTCACTCTCTATGAGTATAATCCCTATAAAGACATTTTTGAATTAATCATAGTGGTATCTTTAGAACCCCAAATAGTACTTGACACATAATAGGTTTTCAATCAATCTTATTGAAAGATGAACATTTTCTCACTTTTGAATGGGACAAAAAAGATCAAGGTACTATTTAGAGCAAACATTTGTTTCCTTCTCTGTTGCCACTGTGATCTGCCCACTCCTATCCATAATTGCTCTAAGTACTCAAATAACGTAATCAGACCATTTTTACTTTCTAGAGTACAAGATTAGGGATTAATTACAAAAATGTTAACAGTATTTAGATCTGGACATGTAAATTATGAGTATGCTTATTTTTTCTTTATGCTTTTTCATTTAAAAAGTTTTACTAAAATGAATTATTCTTAAACTAGTATTACACTTTATAAAAGAAAAGGGAAGAAAATGCTACTTTGGTCAAACCTTCACACAAATTTGGCCAACAACTCTAGAAATGAGGCGCCAAAAGCATGATTTTTCCATTTCCTCTGTGCTTGAATCACAAGCACTGTAATCTGGGTCACACAGACACACAAAGGGATAGAAAGTGGAAGGAGTTGACCTTTGGGCTTCCTGGTTTAGGGCAGGGTCCAACCTTGAGTTGCCTTCTACTGTGCAATCACACAGAGCTTTGCTTCCTCAGAAATAAGAACACACTTCTGGCCGGGCACGGTGGCTCATGCCTATGAAGCGGCCGGGGCTAGGGATGACGGTTCGAGTACCACCTGGGGCCCGTAGCGAGACCTAGTTCCAAAAAAATAGCTGGGCATGGTGGCGCGTGCCTGTACTCCCAGCTACCTGGGAAGCTGAGGCTGGGGATTGCTTGAGTCTATGGTACCCTGGGCAACGAGAGCCTGCGGTTCCACGGGCAAAAATAGCGAGACCTAGCCTCAAAAAAACAAAAAAACACACTTCTGGATGTCTCCAATATGTGATGCATGCTGCTTGTGGCAGTCAGTGTGAGATTTGGAATGCTGAAGAAGAACGAAGGTGATACAATGACCTGTCAAAGGGTTCATATTGCTTTGGATGTGGATGCGTGTGAGAAAACCCAAAAGGCTGGTAATCATGTTTAAAAGGGCCTATAGAAATCATCAGGTCTCTTCCAGGAGACTTGGTTGAGACTAAGTGAGTTCCACAGTTTGTTCAACTCTGTCTTCAGTCAGAAGAACAACGAAAATGATGAAACCTATTTCCCCAAGATTCCCCAGCAACATGCCTCTAATCTAGCTACATCAATCACTGGGAAAAGATTATCCAGTTCTACAAAACTTAGTTACCTTTCTCAGCTACGGTCTAAGATCCATGAAGCTTCTCTTAACTGATAAGACAAGCAATTTCATTTACTTTTCTAGTGAGTTTAAGGTACTAAGTCACTACTTAGGATTGTTGAAAAATGGTATCTTCTTGTCTTTTTTGCTAAAGTGCAAGATTAACAATACTTTTGACACACTGAAAAATTCCTTAGCTGCCTGCTGTCTCTGCAACAAATTTACTTCATCAACTAATTCACTAATTTGGGCCTTCTTGAGAACTCAGCTAATTTATAAGAACAGGTGGCTCATTCCATAAGTGTTCAATAAAGATTCACACATGATTACACATAAAGCATTGCCTTAAAAACAAATGAAAAAAAATGTGTGTATTTATGGAGAAGCTTACAGACAAGAGATTCTTCATTGGTTAACAGTGTGCATCTGGTGATCTGATAATATTATTTCCAAACTGATGGAGAAGGAAGTGGAGGTAGGTGACATAAGGCTATAAAAGCTCTTGTCACATGGACAGTTGACTGTTCTTGGGCAACTACCAAGAAGTAATGGCTATGAAAACAAGCAAGAAATACTCACTACCCACAATCTCACTCTGATTTTTTTCTGTTTACTGGATTTGCATTCATTCACTTCTACAATTTGAGTACTTGATAGCATTTACTATGTATCAGACACTGTTCCAGGCACCTCAAAGCTGACTAACTTCTTTTGTTAGAAGATAGGAAAAGTTATGATATGTGTTTAAGAAAATACCTTTATCTTAAAGAAAGGTACATGCTGAAATATTGCTGAATTATGTTAAAATATAGTACATGTAAAAAAAATTGCAAAGGCAATCAATTCACCAACTGCTTGTACATAAAATATATGGGAAAAATTACAGCAACAATTTTGGCTGATTTTTTGCTGAATTTGAAGATTGCTTTCTCATGTAGAATATATAAATTGCTTTAAAAATATCTAACATGAGAAAATAGAAAGTAAAATATATTATTTTGTTTTAAAAATGATAATTACTGCTAGAGTATCTGCAGGAAACCACATAAACTTTTTTTCTTAATATGAGAATTAAGAAAACTCATAAGTATATTGCATTAGTCATTGTTTTACAAACCATGAGAACCAAACAGTACAGTCAATGTCACATGGAATTAACAATAGGAAAACAAAATTGATAATAAATTAATTACTTGTCACATATGTTCAAGAGTGCGCACCAACTCTTTCAGACATAGTGAATAATTTTATGTACAATTCTGGCTACGCTTTTCTATTCCTTTATTCAGGGGAAAGAATGTTTACATTCATAAGATAGTAAATACTTCTAGTGCTCTGAAGGTTTAAAATAGAGGCTAGGGCCGGGCACAGTGGCTTGTGTCTGTAAGCTTCAGCCTATGAAGCGGCCGGGGCTAGGGATCGCAGTTCGAGTCCCGCCTGGGGCCCGTAGTGAGACCTAGTTCCAAAAAAATAGCTGGGTGTGGTGGTGCATGCCTGTAATCCCAGCTACCTGGAAAGCTGAGGCTGGGGATTGCTTGAGTCTGTGGTACCCCGGGCAACGAGAGCCTGCGGTTCCACAGGCAAAAATAACAAGACCTCGTCTCAAAAAAAAAAAAAAAAAAATAGAGGCTAATGGAGTTAAACAAACAAAACAGAAAAACCCAACACAGTTCCTTCACAATACACAATTGTCTGAAAGAGGATTCCATTCTACAACTTGTGATAAAATCATGGCTGTTAAAAGCCTTCAACAGGTACAAGGATTACTGACCTTTGTAAATGTGTAAGTTACCTCTTTTAAAAGTAAATGGATACAGAAGTAGTTAGCATTTTGGTCTAAAGATCAAAAGGGATCATTTATTTATTTGCATTCCTTCACTTGTTCCCTTAATCTAAATTTACTGAATTTAAAAGCTGGTGTCATGATTAGCTCAAAGCATATGAAGGTAAATAGAACTGATGACTACAGCAAAGTTAAGTGTTGAAAACTGCTTATGGAGGTCTAAACAAGATTTTCCAGAAATGGTGATGATAGAGCTCAGACTTAAAGACTATGTAAGAGATACCTATAAGAGAAGGAAGGTGGGACATAGGGAGTTACACTAGAGTAAAGCAAATATACTCGTGAAAATAAAAGTTGCTACAGAGACTGGAATGAATTAATCAGGTAGGAGACAGGCTTAGGAGTATTCAAGAATAAAAATCTGTACCTATATCTATCTATCTATCTAAATCTGTACCATCTATCTCTCTAGTGTATCATCTGTATTGAGTTCTGTTTCTCTGGGGAATGTTGACTAACACAATGGAAAGGACTGAGAGGTTTTAATCAGTACTGTGATGCTGAATCTTCCTTTTGTTGGAGGTCATAGCAAAACATACAGATATGAGGTAGAACAGAAAATCTGTTTTGTATAGTTGAATGTGGGAAATAAGGAAAAAAAGAGCTTTAGAGAACTGAGATTTTGGTGTTAGGACTGAATAAAAGTGTTGTCCATCAAGCTCACCATCCTTGACCATTGTTATAAAAATAAACTATGGAATCATTTTGAGAAAAAAAAAAGAAAATATTCCATTTCTTATTGTTTGTGTTTTAGTTGTCTATATGGATATCATGGGGGGAAACATCTAGCACATAAGTATTCAAGATATAAGCAGTTATTCCTGAGCAAAGTGAAAGCCCGAGACCATGGACATGGATGGACCCAACTAAGGATTAAATATAGAGTTAAAAGGAGAGCCCCAAGAAAAAGATTTGAGGAAAATGATATTTCTGGATTAAGAAGAAGATCCTAGGAAAGAGAGGAAATAAGAATAGCTATAGCTAGGTAGTCCCCCAAAGCAAGAGAAGAGACCATTCGATGAAGGGAGATGTGTCAAATGGTACAGAAAGATATAAATCCCAGAAAATGTTCATGTACTGCAGCAAAAACAAAAATAAAAAACAAAACAAACCTGAAAAAAAAAAAAACCCAAAACACAGCAACATTGGTAAGTTTACTGGTGTATGGTAGTGTGAAACAAACTATGAATTAGAAAAGTAAATGAAAATTTACAAAGGGGAAAGTGCAGAATTCTGGAAAGTAGCATCATTTGAAGTAGTTTTATCACAGTGAACAGGAAAATATGGGGTATGGAAAAGAAAAAAAAAGAATGGACGAAATTAAGCAATTTCATAAGCTGCATAGAGGAAAATCAACAGTACAGAGATATAATTGAATAAAAGTAGAAAAGTAGGAAGCAAGGGAGAAAAGACAGAAACCAAGTGGGAGGAAGGCAATATAGGGACCTTTTATGCGAATGCAAAGGATCCAAAGCATAGGTGAGGAATTGCCCATTACTACACATACATTTTTCATAATTCATGAAGGTTTATTTTATAAAAGTTATTCCATAAAGGTTTAAATTTCATATTGACTTAGATGATCATTATTAGCTCAACCCACATGTGTGCATACTACTCAGAAATGGCTGAATTAACTCTGTAAATTATATCTGTTATTTCTGTGGGTTCATAGCATGGTCCAACCCTTCTTTAATTTTGCTACTTCATTATAGAAAATGAACTGAGTTCACATCTACCCTCGGACAGAAGGCTGGTGATTCATCCTCCTGGCCACAGATGAAACACCAAAATCACTTGATTGTTAGAAAAGTAGTTCTTTGAAAGTGTTTTTCCTAAATTTTATGAACATCAAATCAAGAAGACAGAAGTTTCTGCTTTGAAAACAATCTCTGATGCTAATAGCACAAATGATAAAATATAGTTCTGATCTCAGTATTGAGCATTAAGCCCTGCAGCACCCAATTACTCAGTGCTGTTTCTGGTGAGAAATATGATGTTCAGGAGTATAGCCTAAGCAGCAATCATAAATATTATACAGAGTGAGAGAAGTGGGAAGCAGCTCCTTAATGCTGTCCTACAGGATCTTAATTGTAGTCCTATTAAGAACAGTAATACTTTGGGGGTGTTTTCCTCATGCAATCAGGTTTTTACATCCAGAGTGCACTTCTGCTAAAGTTGACTTGCTAATAAAGTTTCATTTGCAACCCATATTAACATGATTTTATTTTGAATGTGTCATTTTGATTTGCCTAGGAGTCTTGTTTTGATTTGCTTGGTTTAATTTTACAGCAGAACAAACAGAATTTTCTACAGTTGTCTCAGCTCACACAAGGTTAATCTGGCAGCCTCTGTACTGAGTTGAGTAAGTGAATTACTGTGTTTCTATTAATTCACTTTTGCCAAGTTGGAATTCATCCATTTTCAGCCTAGATAACTTCTTCCTCCTTGCATATATGGAACTCTTTTTTTGTACCAGTACAACAAAATATGTCTTGGAACAGAAAATGTAACTTGAAAAGAAAGAAGCTGCTTTTTTTTTTTTACTATTATTATTTTTTTATTGTATTGTTTTTGCTGCCTTACTTCACACAGGTGCATATTTGGAAAACAGAGACAGAAGTATATGGCCTTTCATTTATTTCCCGTGAGAATGGTTTATCAACTGCTGGAAAAGAAGTTATTTTATTCTGCAAAACACATACCAAATCTTTTGACAAGCAGTACTCATTAAGGTCCTTCCACAGACAAGTGATCTCTGGGGGCCATTTAACCCATTTATTTTTCTCAATTTCCCTCTAGGTTTCTAACCACAAAAAGAACAAAATATATTAAATTAACAAAATCCATTTGGAAAATGAATCTTTTGTGATGTGTTCCTGGAAATGTTTAGTGCAGGCAGGAACACTACTAGCCTGTCCACTTGTATTCAAGAAGGTTTTGCTTTGATACATGAGCGGAGGTACCCTAGGCGAACGTGGAATTTGAGGCCAGAACTCATTTATGCACCTGCATGGGAAGTAATGTACAGTAAGTCAGTGCATCCGCTGTGGCTTTCCCCTGCCTTCTCTCACTGGTGTGGAACTTGCGTCTGGTATTGTTTGGTTGGGTAAAAACTGCCGGTGGAGGTAGGGAATGGTGGTGTCTGTTGAAGTAGGTGTTATTCCACATGTTGGTTCAATGTAGTCGGCCCCCTGTAGAGATTCCAAATTACAATGCGACTGCACAGGGTTTTTAGACAATTCTCATGCTGGGATAGAGATGGTCTGCAAAAAGAGTGCCAGTGAGAAAGTACACGCACAACATGGAAGAGGACTTGGGCGCAAAGCTTCTGAACATTTCCATAACTAGGCTTTGGTGCATTGTAACAACATGGAATGCTGGACACATAAAGCAGCTCAATAATGGAAGGAGATGCACAGGTGTCCTAGAAAGAGGACTAAACTACAGTAGGAGGGCAGGGTTCCGATCATGCCTCTACCATGTGCTTGTCAGATTTGGGGCAAGCCACTGAACTCTGAACTTTGCAAGCAGGTTTGGTAAGCCTTGTTTCACTTGCTTACAGGACAGACACACATAGGAGATCAGCAACCTCCTAATGTCCTTTGTGAGTTAGCCAGGCATCACCCCAGGCACTGAGGATACAATCCGGTAATAGATGATTCCAACTTCGAGTTAAGTGTTTCTTCCTTTAATTTCTAAAGCTTCTTTGTCCAGTTCTAAGGCCTCAAGGCAGCAATTTGTGTCATAGAGGTATAGCTCTGGAGGAATAGAGATCTATAATTATTTGTTCAGGTCAAGTAAAACAGATATTGAATTGAGAGCCTGCTGTCCTGATATCCAACTTAGCAAGGTAGGTCCTACCTTGATAACCAAGATATCCACCTTGGACAGGATGAAGAATTGTCATATAAATAAATGAAAAGCACCCTGAAGGGACACAGTAAGTTCTTGGGAATCACAGTATAAGAATCCACAAGCGATATCTATTTCCCCTAAGTATCCATTTGATTGGATTTGGGAAGCTCAATGGATATCTTTGAAATATCAAAGGAATTAAAACTGCAATATTATTAAGCACCTTCACATTTAAATATTATTGCCTCTGGTGGAGTGGCTGCTAGAGAAGCAACTTTAAAGTGTTGTGCTGTGTAAAAGGAAAGAAAAAAATGATATTTTCTAACTTTTTAAAGTTTTATTTTATTTTTTCTTTATTTTGTTAGTTTTGTTACATCATTGGAAACAGTCTCATTTTGCTTGAGTTTTTCTTGCAAAATTTCACAAGTAAATAACATTGGTCCTCCCCATTTCTCTGATTATTGTTCTCTTGTTTGTATCTTACTTTGCCCGTCATATCAAAAATAAGGGCATGATTGCTCCCATGCATATGCATAATTATAAAGCCTCCACCAGCTTGCATAGTATATTAAACCTGGAATTGAAATTCCAATCAGATGTGTTATGGTTCTGTGAAACATCAAAACCAAGAATAAGAGGGCCTCACAGTTCTAAAAAACATATTTAATTTGATCCAGGCATCCCCTGAAAACAGAGAACCAAAATAACTCTTTGGCTTTCCACATATATAACAGAGATATGTTCGTATTTGTCCCCTTTCCTTTTCCTTTCTCTCAACTCCCTTTTCTTCCTTGTCTTGGGTCTCCCCTCCCTTTCCATTTCTCCCATTCAACAAATTCAACAAGTATTTATTGAGAGTAGAATGACCAATAGTCTGACTTCCTGGGCAGAGTGAGTTCTAGATAAATATTTTTGTATTAACAACTGAGACATTTCCAAGTAAATTGAGGGCAACTGATTTAGTTCACAGTGGATGTTGTGCGAGTTACTGTTCTAGCAATAAAGATTACTTCATGAGATCCTATCTCATGAGGTGTATTTGCACCAATGAGAGAGAAAGTAAATATGGACAATGTAAACAGGAGGAAGAATAAAGCAGGGTGGGAGGAGGGGTAATGGTAAAGGTGACTGGAGAGCTCTTAGTTTTATTCAGGGTGGTCCAACAAAACATTTCAGCTGCAATGATGAATTAGCAGGTGTGCAGAAAAGAAGGCAATGAGACAGAGTATGTCAGGAAAGAGCACTCCAGTCTCTAGAAAGACCCAAGGCCTGAGGCAAAGGTATGTGAAAGGGCTGGAAGAAAAGCAAGGAGGCCAAAAGAGAAAAAGAAGAGCAGGAGGAAGGAGACAGGGAACTGCTGGGGTATTATAAAGAACTTGATCTTTCAATTTGAGTCCAGTGAAAAACCACTGGGGTTGTTTAAATTTACAACAAGGTTTTGCTTTCTGTGTAGAAAACTATAGGAAGAGAGGGTGTTAGCAGGAAGCCTAGTCAGGAAATTCTTGTCATAGTCTATTATTGGAGTATTTGAATATAAATTGCCCATTACCATTTGCTTAAGCCAGATTCCTTTTAAAGCTTATATATTACACAACTATAATATTAACTCACATTTGAGATGATACTCTTTGTACCTAGTGGTAGGTCATGTCACTATTTTGGAGTAGAAACCAGAAGATACTTGCTGGTTGGAATCTAGGCTCCAGGGATCCCTTATCACATCTGTCATTTTCTATTATCTAGTATCTACTCTCCAAAGAAGTTACCAAATTAAAAAAAAAAAAACCACAAAACTTTGTCAGCAAAAAAGAAATATGTATAATTTCAAAATAATGTCAGAATATTAGATTCTTACTCAGAATAATAACTGAAATAAAAATGTAACAATGCTTAAAATCAGAAACTTTTAAAAGAAAATCTGAAAAATATGACTTCTTATGAGATGTATAGAAGAGAGAATAACTTTGAATTATATAAACATACTTTCTTTTTTCTGCATTTCTTTTGGCATACCCCCATATTGTTCCAGAGGCATTCTCATACCCCCGAGAGTATTAGGAAGTTTAGGCAACATTACAAAAGTAGAAGGAGAGTTGATATGTTGCTTTGGATATCCCAAGTGGTTGATAGAGGCAGCAACATAATAATTTTGAACAACTGGTTCTGTTGAAAACAAAAAGAAACTTTTCTCCAGTTTATTATTTCCAATGAATACCTCAAGAACCAGAGCTACAAAAAAATCCACAGAAAAACTTCTTGAAACAATAAACCAGTTCAGCAAAGTAGCCAAAATCAACACACAGAAGACAGAAGCTTTCTTATACACAAAAAGTCAAACAGAAGAAGAAGAAATTAAAAAAACATAACATTTACCATAGCACTGAAAAAAATAAAATACCTAGGGGTAAACCTAACAAGGCACGTGAAAGATCTATATAAAGAAAACTTCAAAACTCTGCTAAAGGAGATAGAAGAAGACATAAGGAAATGGAAAGACATTCCCTGCTCATGGATTAGAAGAATTTACATCATCAAAATGGCCATCTACCAAAAGCAATCTACAAATTCAACGCAATCCCTATAAAGATACCAACAACATTCTTCAAAGATATAGAACAAAAATTACAGAAATTCATATGGAATAACAAAAGACCTCGATTATTGAAAAATCTCCTGACCAGAAAAAGAGAGAATGGAGGAATTACTATTCCAGACTTCAAACTACAAAGCCATAGTAATTAAAACAACTTGGTACTGGTATAAAAACAGACAATCAGACCAATGTGTCAGAACTGAATCCCCTGAACTAAAGCCACACATATATAGTCAACTAATCCTTGACAAAAGAGTGAAAAACTTACATTGGAACAAGGACAGCCTCTACAATAAATGGTGCTAGGAAAACTGGAACAAGACATGCCAAAAAATGAACCAAGAAACCTTCCTCACACCATGTACAAAAATCAACTCAAAATGGATAAAGACTTAGACATAAGACCCGAAACAATTAAATACATAGAGGAAAACCTGGGCAAACCCTTCATGAGCTACAATTCAGAAACCCATTTTTGGCCACATCCATAGATGGCAAAAAAAAAAATGAAGGAAAATATAAACAGCTGGGACTACATCTCTTTTGTACAGCAAAAAAGATAAAAGAAAAAACAAAAAGAATCCCAACTGAGTGGGAAAAAATTTTTGCCCTCCATACAAGTGATAAGGGTCTGATGACAAGATACACAAAGAATTCACACAACTTAACAAAAACAGAGCAAAGAACCCAGTTGAAAAATGGGGAAATGATCTAAAAAGACACTTCTCCAAAGGGGCAGTCCAAATGGCTATCAGGCTCATGAAAAAATGTTCAACGTCATTAGCAGTAAAGGAAATGCAAATCAAAACCACAATGAGATACCACCTTACACCGATAAGAATGGCCCACATCCAAAAAACAGACAACAACAACAAATGCTGACATGTATGTGGAGAGAAAGGAATACTTTTACATGGCTGGTGGGATTGTAAACTGGTCCAACCACTATGGAAAGCAGTGTGGAGGACCCTCAAACTAATAAAAATGGAGCTACCATTTGAGTCAGCAAACACTCTTCTGGGAATCTACCCAAAAGAGACCTCAATGTGGGTACAAAGGGACACCTGTTCTTGGATGTTTATTGCAGCACTATTTATAATTGCAAGGTCCTGGAAACAAGCCAAATGCCCAAAGACAGATGACTGGATGAAAAAGATCCACATCTTTTTCTGTGGATATATACATCTGTGTATATATACACAATGGAATATTATGCATCAATAAAAAATGACAAATTTGATGAATGTTTGGTAACATGGATATACCTAGAAGAAATCATACCGGCAGAAACAAGTCAGAAGGAAAATGACAAAAACCAAATGGTCTCACTAATATATGGAAACCAAATGAAAGTACATAACTGCGGGAAGGGACCAGCTGGAGTGGCCAGGGAGAGGAGGTGGGTGGGGACCCCCAGGGATCACAATGATGTGAAATATATATATAAATAAATAATTAAAAAAAAAAGAACCAGGGCTAAAACACAAGTTAGGTTTTTGTGCATTTTCTAAAATGTAGACAAGATACACTTTCTGCCACTTCAGCTGAGCTGTGGGGTTTATTGTTCTAGGAAGAAGGGTATAATTTAGAGGAAGCCTATTCAAGACAGGAGAAGAAACAGAAGGCTCAACTCTTTCTCTGAGGAAGGAGCAGGAGGGTGCCTATTCAAGACAGGAGAAGAAACAGAAGGCTCAACTTTTTCTCTGAGGAAGGAGCAGGAAAGTGCCAGGAGAAACTGGATGAAAGACTTCTGTTCCGATGTCTCCCAGAGTGGTGGAATCCACCACTCTGGGAGATATCTGAACACTGGGAGACATCTGAACAGGATTGCAGGGGTGGCCCCATCAAGGTGAAATGGCCTGTTAAGCTCTCAAGAATCTCTCTCAACTCACAGGTGGTATAGAAGTACTAGAAGCTTCCCCCTGTGCTCTGAAGAAAGCAGAAGGTGGATGGTGAAGTGGTAAGCTTTAAGTAGGATGTGTTTTCACTTGGAGACACACTTGTTTCCAGCATTGAATTCTCCTAATATTTATCCAATGAAAGCCCAGGAAAAAGTACATTCACCATCAATAAAATCAGGGGAGCCCTCTCCCCTGGACACTGGGAACAAAGGGGCCTCCTACCCTATATACCTAGACCTCATCATTGGGAACAGAAAGGGGGAGGGGAAGAATTTTGAAAAAGTCAAGCAGTTTCCTGGGAAAAAAGTATTTAAAATAGAAAAAGATGACATGCAACTCTGAAGTTAAGGTCTCTCTTGCAACCTAGGAACAGAATGAACATTCATGAGTATCAGATCAGTTTCAGAAGAATAAAGATGCAGCATTCATTCTGTATACTTGAACCTGGTGTGTTGTCTTTGATCACCAGTTTGGTATCAACAGTGGATACACCACTAGTTTAACAATTTACCCAAATCTGGCCTTGATGTGAAGGCTGAGTTTCCTGCTGCAGTATTTTTTTTTTAAGTGCTTTGCATGGGTAAGTTGAGATGGCATAAGACCTAAAGCCTATGTATATGGATTTTAAGAAAAAATTACAAAGAGAAATTAAGTTTGAAAAGAAATTTTAGAACAACAACAAAAATACATTACAACAGATTATTAAGGATTCAAGCATCCAATTTCTTTTCTTCTATGATCTCTTTAGCTGCCAAAGGGGTCTGTGCAATTGAGGTCCCCTGATGTTCAAGCATTACTAGCTTCATGTTATTTACTTGGTGCCCAGTTTATCCCAGTAGATCATCCTGTTTTCTCTAAGAAACTATCCTGCAGACGAAGCCTACCGTCTAAATGGAGGCAAACAAGCAGGTGAGAAGATAGCCTACTTCCTGTGCATGGTCATCCTTGTTGGATAAACCAGCACATGGTCAAGTTTATCATATTCTGTCCCTCTTGCCCACTTTTTCCATGACCTGGGAAGTTTAATGGCTCCTGCTTGCACAGAATGGGAAATATGATTACTATTCTCTATTTCTGATGAAGGCTACAGGAATGTGAACATTAATATTCAGAAACCTATTTAAATGAGGCCAGAAGGTTAGAAAAAGAGTGTCCATGCATGTCTAAATCAGCAAATTACAGGATCCAACATGTCTTACATCTCCCAAGAGAAATGATATTTTCCCCTTCCATTGAGAACTGAGGGAGAACTCTCTATAGGTTAGTTAGGGGGTTGTTAGCCTTGGATTATGGGAAATACACATGAGTCTTGCCATGAATGCACTCTGCAATCTGCCTTCTCTTTTGTTTTATGTCTAAATAAACCCTGTTCTGTTGCTGGAATAACATAATTTTATTTGAAGGCGACAGGAGTATTTTCCTGTTGGCTGAAGTATCTTTGAAGGGGCAGGAGGGAGCAAGAACACTACAAAGCATTTCCCAGAAAAAGCACTAAGAACCCACCTACAGGCTGAATTTTCCTATGGAGGTAACTTTCCTGCTTTATATTTTTTAATAATAAAATCAAACTAAACATATATTGAGCAGTTAAATAGCACAGTTTTCTCCACAGGGTAAATTAAATAAGACAATATATGTGAAGTGCTTTGTAACTGTAGCATGTTAAGTAAATGTAAACTATTTTTATTATTGTTATTATTGTTATTATTTCTAGTGCTCTGAGCCATGAAAGTTAAATGGGTTGCTAGATATGCCTAAATTTGCCATCAAGGTGTTGTTGAGACTCTCAAATTCTAAATATTATCTTCCTTTGGGGAATTCTTGAGAAAATAATCTGGGTGAAAAGAGCAACATTTTAAAGAAAGTGCTGGAAACAACCAGCATGACTTCTGAGATACCTCTCACATCTCCAGACAGAAAATCATGCCAGGTTCCTGCCTCTCACTGTTCCTCTCTTTGTCAGCACATGCAAAGTGATCCAGATTTTCAAATAGATGGACCAACAAAGATTTAATTTCATCTCTGGCTCAAGGCCGAATGCCCCTTCCTGCCACTCCACAGGTCTCCTGCCTGCCTGGTTTAGTGAGAGGGTTGTCAAACAAGATTGAAAACAGATTGATTTCCCATTTTGATACAGCTACGTTGCTGATTGCATTTTTCTTTAGTAGTGTTAGTTAAATATTTAATGCAATCTTAAGAGGAAAATTCTGTCTGTGTAACATAAACATTGTTTATATTACTTAGGTTGCTTGAAAGGGTCACATTTTGATGAAGCACAATGTCAGGAGTATCGATAGTACCTTCTCAATGTTTGAGAGATGCCATCAGTAAAAGCCCCACATAGTATCAGGCTGCTATGCCTTTCATACAAAACCCAAGAGTATTTATGTTGGTCCAGCACCCCATGGGAGGGTTGGTTTCCTTCATCTGTACAGGTGATTCACATTTTCATTTTTTTCAAAAATAGAATTCTAATTATAGAATTCATTTCTCTGATTCTCATTGTACAAATATGTACACACAGTTTACAATCCACAACTGATTCTGATCATTTTCTAAATAATACTTTCAAAGTGATAGTAACATGTCTGTTTTACAAGACAGAGTTTAAAACAGTGGATGATATTGTGAACAAGCAAATATTGCCCTCAAAAAGTAAGATCAATTAAAATTGATTTTCTAGCTAGGCCAGCTAGGGGGATAGAAGGTAATGACCAGAGACCATAGTTCTTGGTATATGAAGAAAACTGATGGCCACCACCCAGCAGGGATGATGCTGGCATAACCTGCCTAATTAACACCCTATAATTCTGCCTTTGTTCCCATTGAGTCATCCTTATAATCACTGTTAGTTTGACTCATACATCATGAACAACTTGCTGAGTTTTCAATAAAGTTAAAGTCCATTAAAATACTTGGTTTCTGAGATTATTTTCTTTACTGGTGTGTGCATCTATGTAAAATATATTCGTGTTAAATTAAGTTAAAAGAAGATAAGCTCTGTTTGTTTGATAGCTTTTACTTTCCTGAAGAATAATAAAAAGTTTTCTACCCAGTGTGAGACTCTGAGTTTATTTGTTTTTCCTGGATGTTCCATGAAGTTCAAGTGTAGAAACTGCTAACTATAATGAACTACTAAAAAGTTTGAGTGTGAAACTCTTAGATTTGTATGTTAGAAAGAACACTGCTTCAAAAAATGGTGCTAAGAAAAATACATATTTACATACAAAAATGTGAACTTAGACACCTAACTCACATCATATTCCAAAATAAACTAAGTTGATTATAGATAAAGTAGGTAACAATAGTAAAAAAATCTTCCAGAAAAAATATGAGTATATTTTCATGACCTTGCCTTAACTAATGGTTTCATACATTTGATACAAGAAGCATAAGCAACAACAACAAAATAGAAAAAGTAAACTTCATTCAAATTTAATATTTTTCTTCTCTACATAGGAATGCCTACTCAAGCTATATTATTTAACATTGTCCTGAAGGTCATTGCATATATAATAAACAAATGATTGTTAAAAAATTAAATTTAAAACTTGTGCGCTTACAAAGACCCTGCTAATAAAGCAAAAAAAAACCAAAACCAAGCCACCAAACAAGAGAAAATATTCACAAGTTATGTATCTGATAAGAGATGGACTTAGAAGAAATCATATTAGCAGAAACAAGTCAAAAAGATAAAGAAAGAAACCAAATGGTTTCACTACTATATGGGCGATGGGAAAGATAAACAAAAAGCAACGAAGAAAAGTCAAAACAAGTCAACAACCATTAAAGCATACAACTCAGGAGGGGAATTGGGGAGTGGGGCAGGGTGGGAACGGTCGGGGGGGGTGAACCCCAGAGTTCACAAAGATGTGAAATTTATATGTAAATAAATTATTTAATATTAAAAAGACTAAAACACAAAACCTGAAACCATCAACTCCTAGAAGAATAAAAAGTCCTTGAGGCAAGAAAAAAAAAAAAAAAAGGTTTGTATCTATATCTAGAATATGCAAATAATTACTACAATTCAAAAAAAAAAGAGGCAAATGATCTGATTGAAAAATGGACAGTGGATTTAAATAAACATTTCTCCAAAGAAGATATCTGAGTGACCAATAAGCACATGAAAAGACATTCACCATCAGTAAGCATCAGAGAAACGAAAATCAAAACCACACTGACATGCCATTTTTTGAACATTTGATTGACTTTTATAAAAAAATTGACAATAGCCAAGTGCTGCGAAAGATAGAGAAAGTAGAACTGAACCATTGCTTCTGGGAATATAAAATGATTCAGCTATTCTAAAAAGGTCTGATTGTTTCTCAAAATGTTAAACATGCAGTTGCTTATGATCATTTAAATTTACTCTAGGAGAAAGGAAAATGTTTACACAAAAAATTTGTATGTAAATGTTCACAATATAATTTGCAATAGCCAGAAAGTGGAAAGAAGCCCAAAATCCATTAGAAGATGAATGAATTAAAATATGCTATATACATACAACAGAATATTAATCAACAATGAAAAGTTCTGATACATGTTATGGCAGGGATGCACATTAAATATTATGCTAAATGAAAGAATCACAATGGTAGGTAACGTATAATTCTATTTATATGAAATATTCAGATAGGCATTGAAAATCAATTAGTGATTGCCTAGAGTTAGGAGAAATGACTGATGATGAGCACGGAGTCTCTTTCTTGGGAGACTATGAAACTCATTGCCATGATGACTACACATCTTTAAATATACAAAAAAAAATATGTACACTTTACAAAGGTGAATTATGTGGCATATGAATTACATATCGCAAACTGTTTAGGAAAAACAATGTCCTATTCCAGAGAATCTGATTCAGTTGTTCTATCACTTAAGTCCTTAAAAAAGATTGCTGCTACTCTAGTATAGTCTTTATCAGCATCTTCCTTCAATTTTCCTGATCTATCTATATTTTTAAAAAGAAACATCCAACATGCCACTTCTGCTCCCCTCCTTACACTTGCTCTCACTCTTTCCCCAGTTCATTTATAGCCCCACTTTACCATATCCCCAAATCAGAATGTGGTCCAGCTCCTCTGAACTAATCATGTCTTACCTTTTCAGCTCTAGTTCAAATCTTGTCTCCAGGATACTGTCAATAACCAGCCTCAAATGGCATCAATCAGTTGGCACTTGGTATGTTTTCCACATCAATTTGTTCATATGCACCCATTAGAATCACAAACACATGTGCACAAGCGAGAAGTTAAACAGGGTTCTGACAGTGCTACAGAGGTCAAAGGACAGTGCAAGGTAGAAGAGAACAGGTCCACGGTTTCTCACCTGTGTGCATAATTGCAACATCACTCAGACTCATGGAACAATAGTGAGGTTTAACAAACAAGGGAAGCAAAGAGTTTCTAAGGTCACAGGTAGCCATCTATCTCACCTCAGATACTACTCACATTGTCCAAAAGTCCCAAAGAATACATTACTCTTTCAAGAAAGCACTATCCTGTCAATGAGGACCTGGAGCTCATGGCACATCAACAAGCAGTGAACCAGGATCAAGCTCAAGGTGGCAGCTAGAGCTGTTCACAGGAGGGGCGGCTGAGATGACAGCGCAGCGGCCCATAGCAATAGCCTGAAGGTCAAGCCAGGCAGCACCAGACACTGGACCGGAGAGACACAGAGCAACAGTACCAGGAGGCAGTGTTGGATGATCAGAAATTGTGGATAGCTCTCAGAACATAGAATGCCAGTCCTCTGTCAACAGTGCTGGGCAGCACGGGCTAGCAGCACCAGTACTGGCCACCAAAAGGTGGTTTCAGAGATGTTAATGTTAGCAGCTTGTTGTGACTAGCTGGCCTACACCAACAGCAAATAGCTCTTTGCGACATCAGGTCAAAACCATTGCTCCTTTCAGGCAATGGTAGAATTAGGGCTGGAGGCAGGTATAGTGTCCAGGTCTCTTAAAGTCCTAAGCTTCTCTTCTTCCTTCAGTGGTTGGTTGTTAATCTTTCTTCTTTCTTTGGAGGTCAGAACGAATTCCTGAACTGGCTCTGGTGCTCAATTTTAGCCAGTACCAGACTAGCCATCAAGCCCTGCCTACTGAAATGGGCCTCTGCACAGCTGTCCTGCAACCTCCCACTGCAGGGTAGTGTAGGTGCTTCCTAAAGTCAGTGCTTACGGACAGTTGGTGGGGTAACTTCTGCTGTTGTTTGTGGAGATTTAAGAGCTTCTGTACTCAAACCTGGCTAGCACAGGGGAGGGGATGCAGGAAGGCAGCATGCTCCAGCAGTGGGTAGGGAGCTCCCACCCCTCTACCTTAGCAAGAGGCTAAGAGCCCAGACACTGGTTACTGCCTGTGTACACTGGGGTGGGGTAATCAACTGCCAAAGCTGGTCATGCCCCATGGCTTGTGCCACAGAGCTCTGGTCTCAGGACAAACCTTTAAGGGAGGTTGTTTTAAAACCCCTATTGTTTTACAACCAAGACAAATGAAGTTTAGAGAAATAAGATTCAGTTTCAAGTATTTGCTTCCTTTGCATTTGCTGACATTTTGCATTTTAATTATTTCAAGTAATTGGTCATGCATTTGTCTTATTTGTCTTATCTGTTGTCAGTCTTCTTGAAGCTGTAAAGAAACTTCATCCCACGTGAATTTACTGTTCCTGTTAGCAATGGGATCTATGCCTACCCTCATAGCTGATGTTTCTAGTGTCTTCTTTAATTGTGTTATATAATTCAAGAAAACTTTTATTTTTAAGGATATTTAGGCTATTTATACAAGGCAATGGCAAGGAAGTCTTTGCACTTCACAGTAATGATAAGAGTTAACCTGTCAGTGGAGGTGTTTAGGTAACCTTGAGCAAATTACTCAACTTTTCTGAATCTCCATTTCTAATTATAAAGTGAAAGAATACCTTTGTGTATCCATAAGCACTAAATGAATTATTTTTATTTCATGCTTAGAGGGTACTTGCATGTAGTGTCTATTTAGGCAATACTACTTTTATCATGGTAGTCATTTTTATTATTAAAAGTATCTAGGCTGGAATTTAGCGACCCAATGGTTTTTTAAGTCATTTTGTAAAGTATTTTTGCTTCAGAGCATTAAAGCAGGTCTTTTTGAACTTGTTTAGTTAATATAATTCCTTGTATACCTAAATTTCATACAGTAAGTTAAATACTAGAAAACAAATATTCACAATACTAATTTCCACCTGTCCTTGCATCAAATTACATGTCTACAGGAACTGGCTCTATTAGCCAAATAAACCTCCTGACTCCAGTTTTCCAGAAGGAAGAGTCAATGTCCCAGAGCTCACTGTCTCCATCAAGTAATAACATGCCCCATGTGGAGTGTCCTCTTTAGTTAATTTCTCCCATTAATTTCATGTTGAAGCTTTGTTTTGAAGCTGAGAAAAGCTAGCTTAATTGGCTTTTCCCCCTGTAGCAAAAGTTTTGGGGGAAGATGTATATCTTGAAATCTAATTACATATTTTAACTGTAACCTGAGAAGCTTAAAATTCACAGATGCACTTTATCTGTCAAATAAGGAGACAGTTGGCAAATGCGGGCCATAAAGGTAGAGATTTAGTACCCAACTGCATGAATTGTTGCTGCTTTCCTATGTTTATTACTTCACAGTTAATCAAAGAGATAACTCCCAGGAGTTTGGTATCTTTCTCCCTATGTTCTATATGATGAAGGGGGAAGGAGAAAAGAATATTCTGTTTGCAACACATTTCCAATTGGAATAAAGCATTTGGTTCACAAAGCCTTGAATGAAATATGAACATTAAATGTTTTAATCAATTTCTGAAATCTTTTTTTAAAGCCAACAGACCAAGATATAGTATTATTATTACTATGCATGCAATTCTTTTGGTGCAGTACCTTCTCAGTAATTACATGAATATGTGCATGCAATTACAACAGCTATTCAGAAATAGGAGTGGTCAACAATGACCAAAACCAGATTTCTATACTGACCTGGCATTTTACCATTAGGGCTAATTACATAGAAATAATTTTGTAATATGGAAACCATATTATTAATCAGAATATAGTTTCTTTGCTAAGCATCACAGTTACAAAAGCTTTTACATATCTTTAAGTTTCAAAACTGATGCAATGTTTTTGAATGTTTGAATTCAACATCTTTGAATGTTTTCATTCAAAGATGAATGAAAACAGAGAAAAAACAAATGTGACTCCAAGGTAATAAGATACATTGTCCATTATCAACCATGATCAGTCCTACCCAGGACAACTCCCAGGAGGACAAACTCTCTGAATATATGAGTGGTATCAAGCTACATTAAGCAATTATAGGTTTGTGTTCTAAATGATAATAGTACAGATGTTACCAGGTTTCCAGACAAATGACCAGGAAGACTCATCTATTCAACAAATACAGTAATGATGGTACTGAACCAGGTTATTTCAGAAATCCTTGACTGAGGAAGGTTTTCTAATCCTTCATTTCATGATCCAAAATAAGCCCACCTGTATACCCTTTTCATCATTGTTCATTGTTCATATCTATTTCTTTCTTTCTTTCTTTTTTTTTTTTTTGAGACTAGGTCTCGCTATTTTTGCCCGTGGAACCGTAGGCTCTCATTGCCCAGGGTACCACCGACTCAAGCAATCCCCAGCCTCAGCTTCCCAGGTAGCTGGGATTACAGGCACGCGCCACCACGCCCAGCTATTTTTTTGGAACTAGGTCTCGCTACGGGCCCCAGGCGGGACTCAAACCGCAATCCCTAGTACCGGCCGTTTCATAGGCTGAAGCTTACAGGCATGAGCCACCATGCCCGGTCTAGTTCATATCTATTTCTACCACTAAATAATTTTTACTTGTTTCATTTTTCAAAATTAGGAAATGCTAAAAAGGAAATAAATGGTGAACTTAATGTACAAAAAGCTAAAAAGAAACTATGTGAAGTCATGTCAAAATAATAAGTGCTAAATACACTTAATAATTTCTGTCCTTCATGCAAAACCCAAATTTTCTTTCTTTGAGAAACCTTAGATAATTTTTGCATATAATCTTAGATATGAAAATATCTTTCAACATTAGCAAACTTTTTATTGCATTACAAAACATTAACAGGTAAATAAAAAATGATGATAAATAATATATGTCAAAAGATATCTAATGGAATTTAATAATCACTAGTTTAAGTACATATTAAATTAAAAAAAGGAAACCCCTAAAATTGATTGTTATTTATCAAATATTTATAAGAAGGGTTTAACTAAACAATGAAATTTAGCACTGTTGTCACTAGGTTTAGAATAAGAAAGATAAGGATTGCCAGCTATCACTCTACTTTAAAGCTGTTAGGAGGTCCCACTCAGCATAATTTAAGAATACACCTCCTTTACCCTCTAACCTTATACAGGATAATAATTCAGGATAAATAAAATGAAATACATATTAGAATTATAAAAAGTAAAACTATATTTTTGTTTAAATGATTAGCTTATTTATATTAATAACTCATAACAATCATATAGAATGAGCAAGGTGGCTAGATAGAGGATCAATGTAAAAATAATAACAAGAGTTCTGTGGAGCAGTAAGAACTTACTCAAGGACAGTAATACAAAAAACTATCCCATTCATAAAACAATAGACTGAAATACAGCTAACAATACATGTAATAAATGTGCTGAGTTTTATAAATAATGGAATAGTTTTTTGATTGACATAAGGAAATCAAAAGAAAAAGATATGTCAAATTTATGGATAAGACTCAAGTGCCTCAGATATCAATACAATGACAGTTGCATTTTTGAATTATTTTCACAAGACACTATAAACTAATTTTGCAATGTATTTGCAGAACAACAGTCCATCAGTAGTTAAGAAAATTTTGAAGAAGAGTAGTGGTGACCTGACCAATCAGGTATTACTATCACTAGTAATACTTGATATAAGATCTAAAACTAATAGCAGCTAACCTGTACTGTGTATTTCTATGCCAGCAAAAGCTTTGCATGAGTATTGAGTTTTTATAATTATTGTTGCTCTGACAGAAAGTGATTATGGAACTCTTGCAAATTACCAATAATAGAGTACAGAAAGATTTGTCTCATCCATTCCTTGTAGGAATATCAACCAGCAGTTTCTCACTGAATATTTTGACAAAAATCAAAGAAAATTTAAGAATATACTTCCTTTACCTCTTACCTTAATTCTAAGTGAATAATTTAAAATGAAAATACCCTCACACATGTGTGACAGAAATAAGTAGAAGACTGTTAACTGTACATAGCATCATCTGTAATAGGGAAGATTGTAAACAATTAATCAAAATGTTTACCAAAAGAAAATGATAAATTGTAGTATACTGATACATTGAAATACTATAGTCATATGCAGAAATATGGTTAAACATCAATAACATCATAGTAAAAATAGAGAATAATAATTTAAATATTTATATAATTTTTATAGAGTTTATAATAAAATATATTTGTATAAAGCATGGAAACATGCATATAATACTCTTTAGCTCTATGGTACTAAGGCTATGTATATAGTCATAGCATACAAATGATAGCAGGAGGGAGCCACCTCAGTGGTGGCAGCCAGCAGTAGCTGTGGTGGTCTCTCTCCCTGTTGCACCAGCACACACTTGCTCTGAATATGGCTTCTTAGAGTCCAACAGCCAACCTTTTATATGAACTTCTTGGACTGAAGAATGGGTTAATTAGGTGTAAGCTATGAGCTGACTGGTGCTAACTGGTTCAATCAACCATAAAATTGAAAAACTGTTCAATCAAACTCTAAGGTGGGGTACTGTGAAAGGGCACCCAGGGTCAGAGGGAGTTGGGAGAATGTTCCAGAGCTCAGAGAGATGATTATATCCCCCTGAAAAGAAGAAGCCTCCATTCCTGACCTCTGAAGAAAGAAAAATCAGCAGCTGACTTTGGAAGAAGAAAGAAGAAAAGTAGCAGCATCTAGCAGCCAACCTCTGAGGAACGGAAGCCAAAGATTTTTGCAGAACCTGAGCCTTTCACACTACCTGAGAGGAGCACCAAAGATTTTGGACTTGGTGTCTCAAACAACTATTATTGGTGCAGTTCAGCAACACACAAAGAGCTGTTTACACTAGGTGTCTCCGACAATCCCTCTGGGTGACCAGTAATGATATCACTACTGGCTAGTACTGTCCAGCACTCCTGGTGACCACTATTGACCAGCACTCTGTTTGTCTAATGGACATCATTTGGGTGAGATAATAGGCCATTTGTTGTTATATATATTCATTCCATAAAGAGAAGTAGGGCACTATGACAGAAAATGACTGAGGTGGGAGGTGGATATACATCATGACAGATAGGAAGGTTCTAGTTGTTCACATTTCTCCTTCTCCCTTGGTTTCTCTCTTGTATGTAGTTCTGATAAAGTAGATATGTTAGGGGTCTATGGCCCCCAGTACTGGTGGTGATGCATTAAAATAGCTATTGTTCATTGGTGGGTGGATACTTGGAGAAGGAAAGTAAAGTTTTCTCTTGAGAAAAGAGGATTAAAGGTCAGGGAGGGGACAGACAGGGAAAGAGACAGAACAGAACAGAGAATAGAATGGAGAAGGAAGGTATAGAGTAAACCAGGGAGGCTGGAGGCCTCAGAGCTTCTGCTGCCATGTGAGGCAGCAGGGAGGGATGAAGCCAAGCTGTGGGCTTCCATTCCCAGCCCGGGCCAGTGAGGAGTCCGGGGAAGCATGTTAGATAAACTTGTGACCTGTGTGAACTGCCTTGGAAACATGGTACTTGAAAACTTGGTTTAATTTTGAAACTGCGAAGCTTGGAAGTCTTCTGCAGAACTGAAGAGAGTTTGCTGTGGTGCCGTTTCAATGTGAGACATCTGAAGTGCTTGCTGTGTTGCTGTATCGAATGAGTTTTGCTGATGCTGGGCCACTTTGGAGTTGGAACTGAAAGAATGCCGGAGCTGTGCCTTTTGGAGAAGAATTATCATGCCATCCTGTTTTCCTTCTTGGATTTGAATCTCCTGTTTTTGGAGAAGGATTGACGATGCCATCTTGGCTTTTTATGGCTTGCAGTGAGTGGAGCTGTGTCTTCTGAAGAAGTGGCGGTGCCATCTTAACTCCTTCATCTGGCTTAAGGTGGGGCAGCGGTCATTTTGTGGATGCAAATGGCTGCTGAAGCCATGTGTGCTTTGGACTAGAGACTGGATTGTGTGGTGAGATTACCAAAGAGGTTTCCTTGTACCCCTCCATGACTCTTGTCTAATTTGTCTTTTAATAAGTAAATTTATTTTTGCCTCCCTCTTAAAGTTTATGTGGTCTTGCTACTGCATGTGTGGGCTGGGAAGAACCTGGTGTGTGGCTGGCTAAAGGGCCAGCTGCTCTCCTTTATAAGCTTTGCTTAAACACCCATTTTGTCGTTTTACCAACCCATTTCAGATAGAGCTATGTGTCTCTGGGGATGGGATCTCTCTAGAAAAAAAAGCAAAGCCTCACTGGAAGAAAGTCTTTCTTCCTTCTTAGCACCTCCCCAGTTATCCTGCCTGTGGTATGGATATTATTGGGATATCAACCTTGGACTATTTATTCTAAATTTTTAAGCAGGTAATTAGCATCTACTGGATTGAGCCACCAGTAGTAAGATTTCCTTTTATTTGCAAACAAAATCATTCCAAAGTGGGACTTTCTAAAAAAGAAAGGGGAAGGAGTAAGTCATTCAGAAAGGGAAAAGGAACTAAGAAGTGGGAGGGTCAATAAGAGCAGCCCAGAAGGGAAGAGCTTGCTCCAAAGGGTTGATATATTCCCGTAGAGCCCACTGGGGCTACAGTTTGGTAATGTGTGGCTGGTTTGCAAAATCTGAATGCTTGACTCTCTTTCACAGATTCCAGGCTAAGAACAGTATAGCCAATGATCTGTAAACAAAGATGGAGATTATTGTACCCAAAGAAGTTGATGTTTTTAAAGACCCTTTTCAACAAATCAAAGATTTAAGCTCCAATTCATTTTGCATGTTTATGTGTTCATTTTTTCAAAGCAAGATCTATCCAGTCCACCTTCTGTCTTGAGGTATGGCTTTCTCCCATCACCTAGGAGAGGGAAAATTAGTATCTTACCAGTCCCCTTGACAGAAAGTAAATTGCAATGATAGGATTTAAGCAGGACTTAGTCAAGCGTTTCTTAGGTATTCCCTGTGCAACAAAGGTTTCTATTTTGTTCTGTACTTATCTGAATGGGAAGGAGCAACTTCATTGTTGAAAAGTCTGACTTCACACATCACAACAGAAATCTAGTTCCTTTAATCCTTTTCTCACTGACCACTGAGGAAAGGGTTGACTGAATCTTTAATGTGTTCCCTGTTGGTCTGTTTGCTGATCTTTATCCTTCAGCAAATAAAGATTATTTTATAAGACAGTATTTACTGAGAACCCAGGTAGGCAGAGTGGGTTCAGGCAAGAAAGCCCATGACTTGGGAGAAAAAGTCCATTTTCATCCGAAAAGTCTTAATTTGATGAATATTATACAAGTTTCCACTTGATTATTTTAGAATAGACCTGGATATTTATTACTAGTTTCTGGAACCCTCCTACTTCTTCCCTGTAGCTTTTTTGCAGCTAAACTAGAGCTATCTTTTAATCTCTCATCCAAGTCTTTTCCTCAGGCTTCTGAATTCATTCCCTCTTGTTGCTATTCTCTGCACTTTTTCCAAATTGCCTAGCTTCCTTAGTAATGAGGTGGTGGGAATACAAGGTCTGGTGCCAGGTGCTGTTCAGCTAGAACTGTCCACAGAGGAACTGTTATTCTATGCCCTTCTGCACAGACAGCCTCAACCTGGACTTGCCTTTCTTCCTGCCAGACTGCCTGGCTGGCCTGATTTTAATTTGCAGACCACTGTGCCCCTTGGGTCTACTTTGGCATTGCTGCGCTCTGGCGTCTGCTTCCCAGAGAACAGCCCCGTGTTTGGATTCTCTTCCCCCAGGTGTATTTGTTGCCTTGCCTTTTTCAAACGATCATGAAGTTATTATTCCCAGCCTACACACCTCAAGTCTCAAAGGTCATTTGCATTTTATTTCTGTTGCCTGAGCTGCTCACGATACTTTCCAAATTGGAATCATTAGTGAATTCCAAAAATGTGCAGCTTCTTCCTTTTCCCCCCATCCAGGTCATGAATAAGAATGCTTAAATAGCAATCAGACCCAGAGTGGGGAAAGCAGTGTATGAGGCTGCACATCCTTTTAATCCATTCTCACTAGAAATTCCTCTACAAACATTGTCACTTAGAGCCTTCTCAGTTTACAGAAGTTTTCAGCCAATTTAAAATCCAAAAACTCAATCTTCCAAATATTTATTTAGATTATGCTAGGTACTGTGAAGGATTCCGAACCATGTAAGACACAATCACTGCCCTCAATAGGCTATGTTTATCACTATAGGCTATGTAAGATCTTCAATATTTAAAAAGCACCTTCGATATACCAAGCACTGCCAGGTAATGAGATTTCAAGCAGAAACAGTATAAAGCCCTAAAGAGTTACCCTCCATTGTAGCAGATAATGGCATGTAATTGCAATACAGCATGTAATTGTAACTCAGTGTAAAAACAATAATGATAGGTGACTCTGAGTAGTCACTCTTTCAGTTTCTCTACCATAAAATGGTACCCACCCTTCTAAGTTGTAGTTAGGGTCTACCTAAGATGAGGAATACACAACATTCAATACAGCATGTGACAGAGTCCTGAGAAAGTGACTATGAATAACAACAACAGCTGCAAGTGTAATAGTAAAAATGGCAGCACTGGAGGCATTACTACTAATTCCTACATTCACCCAGATTGATCACTTTTCTCTGGAGCACAATGAAGGATAATTCAGAAGCCTACCTTTGGTTCAGTAGGAATGAATACTGTGGTGAATTCCAATACTATGATGGGTAGGGGGATGACACAGTTCTTAGTGTGTTTACTGACCCTACCGAACACAAATAGCTAGACTACAGTTTTCAGTGTAGTTCTGTGACTTTGGAATGCCACCAAGTGCACAGGGGATAACTGACTTATGCTTTGGGATTGGAGAGAAATGATGTCAAATTGTAGGTACTTGTATCTTTCTGTGACTTTCAATGCTGCACTACTTTGATTTAGAAACCCCCAATGTGTTTTTAAGCATGAAGAATCTAAAAGGTCAGGTGAAGTGGGGTGTGGATGAGACCTACTGCTACCAAAATGAGGTCATTTCTGCCTCAGGCAGTTGCAGAAACTCTAGGGCAATGGTTTGCAGCCATTGCTCGCTGACAAAGTTCTCACTGATCTACAGCAAGACAAGAATTATAAGGACGGTAGAGAGGATTTCATACAACTAAATGTCCTTTATTTAAAAGGACTGATATTGTGTTCTTTCTATCTACTGGGTGTTAAAATGTCATTCCTTTCACTGAAAAATGCTTGAAGGATTTCCCATCTAGTATCAGGCCTCAAAATACTTTAAATTCCATAGCACTTATTACTCTGAAATCTTTTTTTTTTTGAGACTAGGTCTCGCTATTTTTGCCTGTGGAACCGCAGGCTCATGTTGCCCAGGGTACCGCAGACTCAAACAATCCCCAGCCTCAGCTTTCCAGGTAGCTGGGATTACAGGCGCATGCCACCACGCCCAGCTATATTTTTTTGGAACTAGGTCTCAAAACGTGCTTCCGGCAGGACTTGAACCATGGTCTCTGGCCCCGGCCGTGGCTTCCTAGGCTGCCGCTTACGGCAATGCACCACCATTTCCGGCCTCCTGTGAAATCTTACCTGCTCCCAGTTTTAAATACTATTTGACATACACATAACTGTTAAAAACCTATCCCACAGCAAAACACTCCTCTAAACTGATTTGTATACCTGTTTGTCTTGGGTATCTTCCCTAAAAAGGGACTCTTATTTCTGCCCCCTTCTTTTCTCAACCTATTCTTCTCTGGGTCTTTCTGTTCAGTAAATATATATATATATATATATATATATATATATATATATATATATATATATATTTATATTTATATATTTATATATATATATATATAGGCTACTAGTATGTAAGCCCAGATGGTGAGTCACTTTTGGTAGCTCTTACTTCTTCCATTCTCTCCTTACCTACCAAGGACTCAGGAATTCTAGTTTCAAGTGTCTTCAAATCCAATACTTATTATCACCATGGCAGTTCTACATTATTATGCCACTGAAATCTGTCACATTCCTTTTACTCCACCTTCCCTCCAGTTCATTCTCTAAAAGCAACTAAAGGAATATTTTAAAAACATAAATCCTACTTAAAACTCTTTCACAACTCTTCATTGCTCTTAGCATCAAGTTCAAAATCCTTACCACTACCTACAAGGCCCTGTAGAGTCTGAGACCTGCTAAACCCAACTACTACTTTTAAAGAGTAAGACTTCGTGATCCGCTCTGTCCATATAAAATTAATGTTACATACACTCAACCATATCTATTTCCTTCATCACACCTATCTTAACCAAGTGTATATTTATATATTCTATAATATATCTATATATGAATAAATATATATAAGTACATGGGTATAAGTATATATGATTCATGGCTCTCTTCCACTGGACTATATGAGACTTGAGGGAATTCCCATACCAATTTAATAGCAATAGACAGTAAGTATATAAAAATATTCACAAATTAACAAATGAGTGAAAATAGTTTAAATTTCTTGTAAAAAAATGACTATCTTAGTAGGACTCAAATGAAAATGTTTTTTCCTGTTTTCCATAAACCAAAAGTCTGAAAATCAATACTCTACCTGGAAAAATATACATCAGTTTGAGTCTCTGGAAATTACTAAGAGGTATAGGGGTTACACAATTGATCTGTGAAAACTGATGAGAAGCATCCATATAGTGTCTCAATTCATAATATGGAACTATAAGTTAGAAAAGCAAGATTCTAAGCTTGCCAATCAGATTAACATTTACAGTAGCAGTTTGTGTTTTAGCACTTGGATTGTTCTATCATATAATCTATTGAGATCCAGATGCTTCAATTTCCAATCTTCCTGAGTGAGTGGTTATCAGGTATTCCTGTCCAAAAACAAGGCAATCAGTACTTAACTGAAGGCCCCCACACTTGTCAAAGGATCTCCAAAGAATATGAAATTGCTTGTCATCTTTGTCAAAATGACACATGAATGGGATATTTACTATCTGTGTTGTAATTAAAAACTCAATTAAAAGAAATTCTGAAATCATTATCAACTTTTTCAGGCATGAGTTGTTCTGCTGAAAAGCAAGCTGTTTATAGCTTAGACTGTTATCAGCACCCAGAAGATGGCTGAATTCCAAAAAGACTCAAGGAAACGTGAGCCCTGGACCAAGAAAGCAGTATTCTAAATGAGGGCAAAAGCAAGGTATAGGCAACTGTTAGGTAACTGTGAGATAACAGAAAAATATACACAGGTGTCTCCCAGGTTCCTAATACATTTTTGAAAATCTTCTACTTTGTAAGCACTAGGAGCTCAGGGATATCTTCTGGTCTGCTATTCAGACTTTGCTCCTATTTCCTGATTTAGGTTTCCTGAAATTCTAGTAATTTCCTGAGTCATAGGAATATTTTTTTGTTCTAATGAGGAAATGTTAAGTGAGATCCTGAATGAGAGTTGGTCAGACTCGGCTCTTTATATGATTGGAAGCTTGGAATTTTCAACCCACCTCTCACTGCCTTGAGCAAGACAAAGGGGCTGAAAATGGAGTGAATAATTGATCATGATGAAATGTCTATAAAAATACTAGTAGCATGGGATTCTGAGAACTATTTGGTTGGCAAATGCATTCACATGCTGAGCTGATGATGTACTCCAACTCTATAAAGCAGAAGCCCCTAGACTCGGGTTTTTCATAGACCTCACCCTAAGTATTTCTTCATCAGGCTGTATATGTATATATCCTGTATCATATCCTTTTGTAATAAACTAGTAAATGTTTAAGTATTTTCCTCATGTTTGTGAACCACTCTATCAAATTAATGGAACCTAAGGAAGAATTCATAGGAGCAGTCAATTTGTAGACAAATAGGACAGAAGTTGTGGGTAACTTGTGGATTTACTGAAACTGCATAAAACTGAGGTGTATCAGCCGGGCATGGCGGTGCGGGCTTGTAAGCAACAGCTTAAGGAGTCACTGTGGGGTCTGGGGATCATGACTGGAATCCCGCCTGGGGCAACATAGTGAGACCTAGTGCCAAAAAATAGCCTGTAATCCTAGCTACCTGGGAAGCCGAGGCTGAGGATTGCTTGAGTCCATGGTACCAAGGGCAGCGTGAGCCTGCTGTTTCATGGGCAAAAATAGCGAGACCTAGTCTCAAAAAAACAAAAAACAAAAAACTGAGGTGTATCAAGGAGAAAAACCTATTTTGCTCATTATTAAAGTTTGGCCATCTGCCAGCACAAAGGCAAAGAAAGCAGGCATAGTATTCCCAAAGGTCTTTAATTTGTTTGCAAAGAGAAAGGATTTCAAATAACAGACTCCCAACCAAACCTTGAAAACTACCTATCCCTTCAATGGCTAATACCCAACCAAAAGCACCTCCTGACAGAAAACCAAAAGAATAGATATAAGAAGGTCTCAGAGAACTAGGACAGGAGAGACCCAAAATTCAAAATGTACCACATAATCTCCTGGATTGAGGACAAGAAGCTTATGTTGTTTCCCTCTCTACATAGCTCCCCTTCCCCCACTTCCAATATATTTATGTCATCTTTATTCCTTCCTCCTTCTCAGCTGCCCCCAACACAAGAAGTCTGGTTTATGCATGCTGGGAGTTGTAGTCCAAAGCAGGCAAGATGTGGGTGGCCTGGAAAACAGTGGTCACAGCAGAAACTCCACCCCCTTTTGGGCTCCTTATCTGTAACATTATTACTTGTAAGTGGCATTTCAATGATGGTTAGAGTAATCTTGCGGGGCTGAGTCTTAGAGGGATCTGATTTTATCTCACAGTGTTAGAATTGAATTAAATTGCAGGATACACCAGTAGTGTCCCGGAGAATTGCTCGGTCTAGTGAAAAATCCACACATTTGGTGACCCAACATGTCAGAAGTGAGCAAAAGACACATACAGGAAAGAAACTCAGGAAGCAGATGCAACTGATTTTTTTTTTTTTTTTGGTTGTTGTTGTTGTTTTAATTCAGTAGCAATTCCTTTCATTCAAGCACTAGTGTGTATAACTGCAATTCTCTAATTAGTTTGTGTCATTACATTAACATTGAGGACCACTGTCCCTAATGAGTCTCTTCAAATGAGCAAACAGGAGGTAGCTTATCATTATGACTCTCATTTATACTGTGCCTATCTACTAGACGAATATTATTGGAAAAAATTAATTGCATTACAGAGGGTACCACTGAATGTAAGCACATTTGTATCTTAGGGAAACGATTATCCTAAGTGGCTGATCATATTAATTGACTACAGAGAGGAGATATCAGTGATGAGAGAAAAGCAAGTATATGTGCAGATCTGAAAAGGGAAACTCTCCATTTTATAGGCATAGAGCTAAGACTGGATGAGGAAGCATTCCCAGCCTCTGCCTAGAACTAGTTAGACCAGGCAATTTCTCAAATCAGAACTTGAATTATTAATAGTGAGAATTCAATATTAGTCTCCTTTTATTGATAACTTACTATGTACTAATAAAGGAAGGTAAGTCCTTTAAATTCATGATCACACTTAATCCTCACAAGACCCCTACATGTCTCACAGTATCTAAGTGGTCATCAGGAAGCAAAGTGATCTGGCTTTAAATCCTGAATCCCCAACTAGAAAGTTTTACATCCTAGATCCAGACTCAGTAGAGCTCAGAGCCCCATGGGCTAGTTTTATTATTTGCCCAACTATCCTGTCAGTTTTTGTAAAGTCAGTACATGTGGTATTAAGACAGCTAGGTATGATATTGTGCCCAAGGAACTGCTATGGGTATCTGTTCTTCTATTCATTTGAAGATTATTTGGATGTAGTGGGAATTTTGGGGGGAGAAAAGACTTTTCCTTTGCTTTTGTTATTGTAATAGGAACAGACAGGCAGTAGTGAAGCCTGATTTTAAAAAGTAGCACTTATTCAAGCTTTCTTAGCTTTTTGTTAAAACAAAGGTATGACTAGTAATCCTCATCTAGAGATTAAGGCAACATAATAGAATATGCCATGAGAGAAGCAGCATCACCTTTGTGCATAACTGCCTATGACATTCATTCTTTTGTCAGGTAGGACAAAGAAAAAAGCTCAGAAAGTTGTCATTGTCCCAATTATTATTCCAACCCAGGGCTTTCCACCTATGGTTGCTCATTTTCAAATTAGTAAAGACACAGGTAGGACAGGAACAGGGTGCATCTTGGTGGAATGTAGGCAGAAAGGTTGAATACAAGGTTTGGGTCATAAGGCAAGGTCCTTGAAAGACAATACTTTCTTCTAAAAGCTAAGTGCTCCTGGGAAGGTTGGCCTACTTATCTCTGAATAAACTGATTATAATATACTTGAATGCAGGCAATCAATGAATGATTTAAGGAGAAGATAAATGTGTGTGTGTGTGTGTGTGTGTGTGTGTGTGTGTGTGTGTCCAGAACCGCTACAGGAAAGTTCAAACTTGGAACTAAAGAAACATCAGGAATCAAGGGTAACTGAGGGACAATACCCTCTCCTCCCCCATCTCCACAGGTGGGAAAGCAACTCTGAAAAGTATGGAGAAGATGGATATTGAAGATAGTTTCACTTACTAAATCCTTGTGTTTCATCATTAGAGGGATGGATAAACAATAAAGACCTTTGTTTGAAGTCATGAAATATGATATATCTCTCTTCCTCCACTCCTTTCACCTTCTCTTTTCCTACCATCCATTGTTCAGTATCACAGGTTTAAGAGTCAAGTCTTTCTTGCTAATGCTAACACCACTCTCTGCTAAGTACCTAATTTCTACTGCCTCTCCCATTTTCTTTGGGAAAAAAGTACAACAATTTCTTTAATTTTACTATTCTATCTTTTCTCACAATTAGTTTCTTTTACTCATTAAACTTCTCCAATCTTAAAATAAGCTGCTGTTGACCCTGTGTTTTCTCTAGCTTACACTCTATCCATCCCTTTCCTCCAGCCAGAACTTTGCATGAAGGATTCTGTGTTCATCTCCCCATACTCATTCCTTACAAGACTAACGTTAAGTTTCTGCCACCACCACTGCAGTGAAATTGCTCTGATAAATGCACTTAAAGTCATTGTTTCCTAATTTTAAGGAAACTGGACTTCACTTATTTCGTTTCTCTTTGGATTCTGAAGCCTCCTGAAGCTCTATTCCCCTGTGCCCTGTGACACAATGCTATATTGGGTCCCCTCACACCATTTCTACAGTCACCTCTAGGTACTGATTTTTATTTTCTTTTTCTTTGTTCCATCATCTAAATACTAGTGTTCCCAGGTCCTTGACTCTCTTCTGTGAAAGTTTAGCTGTCACTGAGAGTCTTAGAATTTAGAAATCTGAATTCATACCCAGATCTGTTCACAAGTCAGGGCTGTATGCCCAGTTGCCTCTGGACACCTTTATGCAAATGTCCTCTAAAAGCCTTGAAATAAATATAACAAAATGTGAACAAGGGGTGTTTTATTTTTTAAATCCCTACTCAACCATGTAAGTCTTATATATTTCTGAGCTATGAAACAATTGGTTCATGATGTAGTTCCTATGTTGTTGTTGGTAACTAGGTATTTTGCCTACCTATGTCTACAAACTTTGAATAGAACTTTTAATCATTCATTTGTCCAAAAATTTAGAGTCTCATTTTATATTTTCACTTGACTTTTTTAAAGGAGGTAGATGAATTTATGAATTGGATTTTCTATGCTAAAGCATTAACCTGAACTCTGATTTGATTTAGACTTCTTTGACCTAGTAGAAGAGCAAAATAAAATAGTCACCAAATGCTATTTTTGCTCATGAAGCAAATATAGTTAAATTACAAAACCTGTAGCTCATTACCAATACCATTTAATTTTTCCCTTTAAGACAAATAGCTTTACCTTTTGACCTAGAAAAAAAGCCTTATAGCAACAAACAAGCTGATGCTTTAAATGCTGTTCAGAATTTTAATAATGTTTGCCCAGTATTTGAATTCACTTCCCTAAAGATAAGAGAAACAAAATTAGGTTATTTAGTTACTAGTTCCCTACTAAAGGAGAAAACATTACCCACATGATATTAATAAATTCATAGATCTATTTTAATTTGTAAATGACTCTTCTATAGAAGAAGCAGGATTTTTTTTTTTTTTTGGGACACAGCAAATATCCAACTCAGGGTTTTTGTCCTAGCATTTTCATTGCCTGCTATATGATCTTGAAGAACAACAATTCTTTGTTTCACTTTACAAAAGCTATGAAAATTAGAATGTGTCCATTACTGGAAAAAAAAAGCAATTTGGGCCTAGAAGAAATCAAAATGTTGTCTGATAACTAGTGTCCTCTGAAGGAAAACTACTCATTTCAGCAGTAATGCTAGAATTCCTGGGGTATTGTTTGTATTAAGTATAGAGAGCAGACCCCAAGCACCACACAAGTGATTACCACAAAGACTAGATTTTATAAAATTTATAAAAATAACAGTAAATACTTACATAGCACTTACTATGTGCCAGATATCATAATATGCACTTTACAGTTAGTAACTCCTTTTGTACTCCCAATGCTATTGGGAGTCTAAGAATAGAATCCTGAAGATTATTCTCCCAACTTCTCAATGCTACCTTTCCCACACTCTGCTACCTTGAGTGCAATAGTGTGTTCATATTGAAGACTCTTACTTCAATATTGAAAAACTGTTAATGAAATCACAGTGTCTCAGCAAGTTAGAGTAGACCAGGATCTGAGAAATCATTTATTTTAATCAAGACAGAGAAGAGACTTGATAGGATAGGTGTCACCTGCCTATTTGGTGACAGATTAGAAATAAACTCATTGAATCTTTGCCCCTAAATGCCTTTTCCTACATGGAAGGTAAGAAAAGCATTTCCTTCAAGCAGATTTCCTAATCACTGATGATGTGACTGTTTCTATTTAAGATATTGGAGATATGGTTAGAAAAATAGAAAATGGCTATCCTCAAGTTGTTCAAGTCACCAAATAAATGGTTTATGGAGCACTGATTAGAAGGTGCAAAGGTGGTGATGCGTGGAGAGGGGAAAGAGAGAGGACAAGAGATAATCCCCAATTTCTAAGAATTTACATAAAAGAGAAAATACAGCCATTCACAGGAAAAATATCAAATACATCTAATTAAGAGCCCAGTTGAATGTTAAATGAATGCTATGAATCTGAGAAAAAGAGATGTAGAGAATGAGAGGGACATGGCTGAGTGCCTCTTGGAGAAATGGAGAAGGTAAAGCTGTTTGATTTTCTCCCATGGAGTCTGCAGTATCCAGATTTAGACAAGATCGGAAACATTCAGGATGGTATGGTTGTAGATAGTAGCCAGATTGAGAGACATGGATGGAGACTTTAAAAGATATTTGGGTGAGTGAATAAATTAATAGATTTAATTTAATTAATAGATGAAATTTAACACATGTCATTAGTTGAAATCAAAATACATTTATAGTAATGATTATTGGGCAAATATAAATGCAAGAAACCAAGATGCACAAAAACACAATCAAATGCCTGTCTAAGCAGAGAGAGGAGAGGGAATAGGAATAATTATAGTAAACATACTAATTAATTGATTAAAAGAATAAGATCAGAGGCCTCCCAGAACAATGATGAAAACCTATCATGACCTGATTATGCCAATCAACTTCCTGCCATATAGTTCAAGGAAAAATCAGCATGGCCTAGGAAAGATAGGTAGAGCTCTGTAGGACATAAAGACAATACCCAGATTAGAGGCATGGGAAAGGTAATCTGTGTGAGGGGAACATATGATTGGTTTGCCTGTAGGGAGTAGAGGAAATGCAGATGATTAGATGGTTTGGATCTGTTAGGAGAATTCTCAAAATACATACAATAGTCTCAGTTTCTAGAAAACATAAATTGAGGGGCTTTTCTGATCAGAAGAACAGGAGGCAGAAGAAGAGGTTAAAAGAAAAAAACGATAAAGAATCAGGAATTCCAGTTGTCCAAACACATATGGAGGAGTATCAAAATTTGTGTTTCTGTGAGAGAAAAAGGGTGATGAAGAAAAGACATATACACAGTGAGAACATGAAAACTAAGGGGTGCATTTGCTTGATTCTGTGTATAATTTTTAAAAGTTTTCTTTGGCATAGCCACAGTTCCTGAAAACAGTTTAAGTGGGTCACTTGCTTAACTTTCCTTAGTGGTAAGATTAATTAGTCAGCTGAAACTCCCGGATCTCTATTTTTAAATAACGACTTGCATAAATCTCCAAAGACAAGAACTCGCCTCTAGTATACAGCATATTCCAGCAGCTGCAAGTTATTATGCCCAGTGGAAATTAAATATCTTTTAGGGAAATCATGTAAGATCTCGTGACAAATATGAAATTAACCCCTGCCACCTCTATGCCCAACTCATTTCTTCGCTTGCCTGCCATCCTAATAAGCAGAATCTCTGGGGTCCTGAAATGAATGTAGAATTGGCAGTATTTCAAATGACATTATTTGTTGATGAGTGGAACATAGGAGCTCTAGAAATCAAACAGTAGTAAACACACACATTAGGTTGCTCCTCAAAAGTTATTAATCCATGAACTGATGAAGATATGTAATACTCGTGGGACATAAACAATTTTATTTATCATTTAGGTGTTTTGTTATCTCTTCAGTGCTCTTGATACCTTCAACTATACTATTCTCTTTCCTTCTGACCAAAGGGATTCTCATTCTAATTCTTTATTATACCATCATTTTCAAGTTCCAGGTTTTAATTAAATGTGTTTCAGGCACCATTTTGTAAATGTGAATTTAAAGAAGTGGCAGTCAGTGCACCAACCATTATCCCTGAGCAAAGGACTTGATTTGTTTTATCATTTTCCATAAAATGTGGAGGGCAGGCATGATCTGGATAATGAACCCTTCCATTGGTGGGTAAAGTAGAATGTTCCAGATTTCCAAAGCAGTGTAGATTCCCTAACAAAACCTTGATTTCACACGTGGGTGCTAAGTGTAAGGATCCAGGAGAGGAAACAGAACTGCTAAAGAACAACAAAATTCATAAATTTAGAGATATACCTGATTTTATTAAGCAACTCATGAATCATGAAGCACATAACATGTCATCTAGCACATAGCAAGTTTATGAAAATACTTGAACAAAATGGAAGGTATTTACTGTTAGAAAGAAAGTGGGGAAAGGTTTTTAACAAAAGAGAAAATTACTTCTAATAAAGCCACCTGTCCTCAGGGGAAGACAGTGGGGTCTTATTAGGTAGATGATCTCACTAATGTTGACAAAGAAACTCAAGATTGATTGGTTTAAGATTGCACTTTTAGGGGAGGCTGAAATTATAATCAGATTAGGTATTACATCTGGTGCACATACCCTCCCTCCCCATAAATTACTCCATTTGGGGTCTGTTCAGATTTTTCACAATAGAGATGATAACCATGTTGCCTCAGACACACAGCAGAGGAAATAAGTAAATAACTGAAAAGAGAACTAGAGGTGATTTTTATGAAAACACCCCTGCTTGGAGAGACCCAACACTCAAGCTGATCGTTGTGAAGTTTGGGCCTGTATTTTTCTGCTACAGAGAGAGTCCTATGAAAAAAGGAAGAACAATGAAAAATACCCTTTACCCAGTCCAACTTCCCTGCAGCTGCTTTAGACTACAAGTTCCAGCATGCCATGGACCAGACTTCCTGACCAAGGGAGGTACTGATGAGCAAACTACATAATATACAAGACAATCAGGCAATCTTTTGTTTGCACTCTGTTACTGCTGTGAAGGAGGTTTGGAGGAGAAACATGAAGGAGAGATATGTAGAAACACTTGGAAGAGATACTTGGAACAGATATGTGGGTGAAAGACACTTGGGAAGACTGTCTTTGGCAAAGACAATGGCAGCCCACTATCTCTATTTGTATTCTGATTTTGCATTTCCTCTCTTCTTCTGTCTCAAACCTGCCTAACCCTTTTCTTGTGGTTCTCTGGCAGAAGGTACTCTGGACTTGTGGCAGGCTTTCAGGTCTCAGCAGCACCCCTTCAAGTCAACCAGGTGTACCTGTGAGGGGATAGGTAATTCGGGGTGTTCTATTGGTCAACTATTTTTAAAAGTATTCTTTCTTTACTTTTTATGCACACCGATTCTATTCAAGTTCTTTCACACAAAGAGTATGCTTTCTTTATCTTTATGCATAATGCTGGACACCTTTTAGAGTGTGTACCTCTTAACAGTTTGGGATCCCTTCCCTGGCTGTCCCTCAATTACATGCTAACATCAGTAGTCACTGCCTTGATTCCTAGCATGCCCCCTCCACCCAATATTAATTTCCTTAATTTGCTCCAGGATGTCTTTGAGTCTCCAAACTCCAGTGTTTTCTTTTTTTATTTGAGTCCAGACATAGCTAAAACCTGGACCTTCACCTTGACCCTCTGAGCTTCTGTATCAAGATGTTAACAGGGTTATTGCCTCTAGCTAATGGTTTTCAACATTACAGAATGGGAGTCTATCTGATCAATTATGTGAACTTCAGTCTTTGGCATAAAGGTCATTATTGTGCTATGCACCTGGAATCACATTGTAATGAGGCAAATCACAATCTCTTACAGTCAATGAGGGGGAAAAAAAGCATACAAAAATGGAAATTATTCCTAAAATGACCTTGCTAGATTTCTACATCTGACTAGCAGAGCCTGTTTCTATACATCAAGAAACTGACATGGCAGCTTTGTCATACAACCAGGCAGCCCAATTCCATGTTAGCAAACATGCTATTATAGAACATATGGCATAAGCCCATTAGTAGTGTGCACAGTTGATGAATTCCCAGTGTAATACCGGTGATGTTTACTGATTCACTGCCACCCTGCCCTAGGCTGCTTCCAAACATGTCACAAAAATAAAATGCAATCCATATTTGCATTGAGAAGTTATTCCATATTTACACATGCTAATAAAAACAAAAGCTTGCTTTTTAAGGAAGGGGCAAGCTCCATAATCAATTTTCTGAGAGGCCCAAGTGTTTGACACGTTCTGCATACATTGTATTCACTAGAATAGCAATGTGAAAAACACTGGTAGGCTGGGTCTGTGGCTTCTTAGCCTTCCCTGGGCTGACAGTGGCTGAGAGCAGACAGTTACCCATGCAAGTTTGGGGGTACCTGTGGGTCATTCATTTCTTCTTCCCAGTTCCACTTCCCTGCAGCTGCGTTAGACTACTACTAACTTGTGTTAGAGTATTTCTTAGGGACTGAACAAATATTTGATGAACCAGTGAATAAATTAGCTATGCAGTTGGCCATGCCCTGATGGTGGCCTAAAATTTTTCTCCTTTCCTGAATAACCAATTCTTCTCCAAGTTCCTCAGCCTTCCTCATTTTATTGAAATACAGCACTGTGAGCATCAGTAAAGAGGGCATGAAGTTCTGGCTCTGAAAAATCACTGGCTGTGCAATATGTGATTTTCGTGAACAAATGACTTCATCTCTTTAATCTTCAACTCCCTTATTCATAAAATGGGTGAACACTAGTATTTATATTGTAAAGATTTTTTATGTTGCAAGAGACAGAACCCCAGTATGAACTATTTTGAGAGAAACACAAAGAATAAATCTTTTGGTTCACATAACTGGGAAAAATATTGGAGTACCTGACCAAATCAAAGAAGGTGGGTAGCAGGTCTCAAATGCAAGAACTCTGAGCCACTAGAACTATTCCTGCCTCCATCTCAGTCAGTCAGCTCAGCTTCCTGCCCTTCAGGCCTGCCCTTCCAGCCATGCCTTCTGGATGTGGAATGAACTTGGTCACTTTTAATCCTAATTTCAGATTCCCCTGGCATCATGATCCCAGAGGCAAAGCTGTTTATTCTTCACCTTCAGATCAAATCCTTTTTTAGTATGCCAGAAGATGCCTCAGGTTGACCATGCTGGTTCACATGTTTACCTCAGTTTGGGAAGTCTATGATAGCACCAGTACAAGGTCAAAGCCCCTCTTGAACCTCATGTAAAATATATGGCTAGTATTAATGACCAAGAGATGGGGAGCCAAAACCTTGTTGAGAAACTAAGGTGAAAAGTAACAGTCCATCTATTAGCTTATCTCATCTAAGTGATGTGAAGATCAAGGCATATAGCAAATGCTGGAGAGTCATACGTTAATAATGAATGTGAATGAGTTTTGTAAACTGCCAAATGCCATATACAACTCTTAGCAAAATAAGTACAAATTCTATCTATGCCAAATGCCATATATAACTCTTAGCAAAATAACTATGAATTCTATTTATTATTTCTATCTGAAGGCCAGTATTTTTCTTCACTTAGGCCAGTATTAATGACAATTATATTGATCATAGTTAACATTTATGAACAAATTATTTCATGTTACTTTTCTGAGTACTGTCCATGTCTGAACTATGAAATTATTATTATAATTGCCTTCAGTTTTTTACAAAAGTAAACATACAAAGAAGAGTAAAGCAACATGTCAAAACTCATATACTGAGCAGCAGATTGAAAATTTGGTTCCAGGGTGAATGGGTCAAAATTCACAATCCCAACCTTTAGGCCTTAATATGTAATGTGCTAGGAATATGGGGTGTAGGTTCAAAAGCAATGGATGGATTATAGTGTGTCTTTGCCTTGATGCACTGAAAACTCCATGAGCTTGGTAAATATGTCTATCATACTCACAGTTGCATAAACATGACACTTTTACTGTCTATGACTGGTATGCGAAGAGCAGAGATAATTAGGATTGGGCTAGACTTTTACTTGAGAGCCTGAATATCATTCAAATAATAGTGCTTTTGAAAATGAATATGCACACTCATTTTTCTGAAATTCAGAAAAGATGCATAATATTCAGGTGCCTAATAACTTGGCTGCTAGTTAATCATGCTTGACACTTATATAGCACTTCACCTTTTAAAATCATTTTAGAATATGTTAGTTCATTAATCCCTACAACATCCATGTGAGGCAGTGAAGGCTTCTGTACCTGCCTCTGATCTCCCTACCATCTGTTATTTAAATACTTGATGGACTAGGGAAAGAAGAAAAGAATGTATAAGGCAAGCAAAAAATATGTGGAGCCAAGAATGACAGAAATTTTGGTGCAGTAGAAATGAAGGTAACATCCTTTGACTTTATAGAGTTTACCTTTGATACATAAATTTCCTTTTTTTTTACACATAAAGTTTCATTTGGAATAACTATATAATAATTATTCACTTCTGATTGGTTAAATATGATAATTATTTTCTTCTGATTGATTAAAATATAAGAAAACAGCAATTGACCTTTATTTTCAACTTCAAATACCTGTAAACTAATCACTTGACCATATTAGAGGTTATTGCCCTTGAATAAGATGTGCTTTAAACTGTAGATTTTCACAACTTTTTAAATATTTACATTCCAAGTATGTTGCCTGCAAAAATTTCTACTTTTCTCAAAAAGTTCTGGATAGCAAAATCTGGAATGTTTTTGTCTGTGTCTTGTATAAAGCTCTCCATGTTCTCTTGTCAATTGGCTAACTCTTACCCTGGGTTCAAGGTGGGTCTGACCCAACGTTTGCACAATCAAAGATTTCCCACACCGAGGTAAACATGTGAACCAGGATGGCCAACTTGAGGCATTCCCTGGCATACTAAAGAGGCATTTGATCTGAAAGCAAAGAATAAACAGCTTTGCCTCTGGGTTCATGATGCCAGGGGAATCTGAAATTAGGATTAAAAGCAAACAAGTTCATTCCACATACATGGCTACAATTGAAGGGTGGGAAGCTGACCTGAGATGGAGGAGGGATGAATTCAGGTGGCTCTGAGTGCTGTGGAGTGGATTCCTACTGTCACCTGGAAAAAGATGCAGTAGCCCTGGTTTTTTCATTTGTCTACTGGGATCACCTCAGGCTTGGATGCTAATTATCTCTGAAGCAAAAGAAATGGAATAATAGTTACCAGAATAAGGTAATAGGACTAATGCCACCATTTTGGAGCCATAGAGAATTCCTTCAGAATTAGTGAGATGGCATAAAATTAGACTCAATCCATATTAGCATTGAGCCATGCCTCTCATTCATAAAGCATCATTTTATTTCTAGCAATGGTTCATCCTGGTGTCTTAAGATACAGAGGATTAAAGGACCAAAGCTATAGGACAAAGATTACGAGACTGAATCTTAGGGTCAGGGAGACCTGGGTTCAAATTACTTGAACAAATTACTATGTGACTGTGAGCAAGTTGCTCATTTTCTCCTGAGTGTCACTTTCCACAAGAAAACATCAGAATCGAGCTAGAACAATTGTCATAACTTTAAACAAGATAATACTCATAGGCTTAGCATAGTGTGGGAATAAAGTGAATACACGGAAATAAATATTATTGTCAACTCTGTTATTCTCACATTCAAGTTTGAGGTTATGATTTTTTTTTTTAATGATAAGCCTAGGAATTCTAGATAATGGTTGGTCTGTGAAAGATAAATATGTGGTGGTAGGTGTTAACATATAATGATCTTCATCCATTCAGGCTAGAAACAGAAAATGCTCTAAATCACCCAAAAGGTCAGATATTTGCCAGCAGTTAGGAGACAAATATGCAATGTTGAACCTGGGCAAAGTTAAGAATAGATGATCTGTCTATGATGAGTAGTGTTTTTCTGCTTACACTCACTTCCCCCTTCTGGAAATGTTATCTTCACTGGATTTGATTTGGGGATTTGAAGCCCTTCTAGATACCCTGGAAGCCCCAACAACTAAATGACCTACACAGAGCTTAAGACTCTCAATGTTATGGATGGTAGCTGTTGTCTACTTCTTATAGCCACATTATTAACCTGGAAGATTTTTGAGATTCTTTCTCTCCCTCAAACAGCTACAGAGATAATCCATGATATAAGGACTTGCAAGTGTCTCTGATAACTCATTAGCATGGGACATGGCAAGGATATGAGGGGAGGTGTTCTCAAGTTCATAGGGTAATTTGCATTGGTACAGGAAAATCTGTGTATATCTTTTTAGAATCAATCCATGGGGCAAAATTTAAAAGGAAGCATTCTAACCACGGTGCTCAAATAGAATGAACATGTATTTCACAGACACAATTACAACTGCCAGGGGAGAAAATTTTTCCAAAACTATTTAATCTCTGAAATGGGCAATAAGCTTGTCAGCCTCTTGGGCATTTCAACCTTGGTGCAATGGTTCATAGCAAATCTTTCCATGACCAAAATTCATCAGATTCATCAAGTGTCTCCATTTGCTCACAATAAAAGTCTTTTAAAGCTCAGAGAATGAAGCAAGCTTTGTGGTTGCAATATATGCTGCTCTTTGTCACCAATGCAAAACCTCAGGATGTGCTGGAGAAAGGAGCAGTGAAATATGAAGATATTTGTCTTGCAAGTGTTGGAGATGCTATTTCTAAGCTAATCCTCCCCTACAAATCAAGAAGTCCAATTCAATTCAAGTCCAATTCAAGCCTGTCTTCCAGAATGTCTAATAAATCTTCAAAAACATGAACTATGTACTCACTTTGTGTCTCATTTTCTACCCCTCCTCCTCTCAGCTCCATGAATTCATTATGTCCATGGAAAGCATTAGCGTTAGAATTAGCAATCAGAGTTTTTGCCAGAACTAGCCAGTTTTCCCTATCATGTCTATTAATGACTGCAACATCATAAACAATAAAGTTTAATTAGGAACAAAAGTGTCTACAGCAATTAAATATGAAGGGAGTATTCAAAAACACAGCAGGAAGGATCATATTTTTTAAGCATTTAAATTGCAAATGATGTTATTGATGGAACTTTTTAAAGAAATTTTGTGTTGGAGGAGGGGAAGAAGAAAGAAGTTGAAAGTGAAGTGTTGATTCCATGACTTTTACAGACAAATAAATATTTAGGATGGATCAATTTGCAACAATGAGCAGATGCTTCAGGAAATATATAGAAATAATGGGAGCTGTCTTAATTTCTACCTCACTAAGTCAATGAGTAAAAAAAATACCAAAAAACCCCACACATCAACTTAAAGGATTCCAGAGTAATGACATGACTCATTAGTGTTAAGGCCACTTCAAATTAAAGGATTCATCTTCAGTAAATGAGAGAAGAAAATTATTAATGAGTTTTATGCCTGAATATTTAGGAAGGGCTACAGCTTACTCTCTGGGCCAAAACCTACACAATATCTTAGTTTCTTAGAACAAATTCCAAAAAGTTTTGACCCACTTTACTTCTGTGTAACAAATAGTGTTGGGAATGGAAATTGTGTGATCACTAATTCACTGCGAAGAACTGGGAGTGTTATGAACTACAATGATTCAGTAAATGCTGGAGAGAATGGAGAAGGCAGCCATTAAAGAAAGAATGGCAAAAGGGGGAATATGAACTTTCATTTCTCTAAGTTTATGCTATTCCAAATGCAATGGTGCAAGCTTCAGGGCACAATATAAAGATGAAGAAAGAAAGGTCAGATATCTCTAAATACTCTGAAGTTTAGCACAGATACCAAATTTGTCATTGTTTTGACATTTGTTCTTGAGCCTGGAACTTAATCATCTGCTTCCATCTTTAATTTGATAAAATTACATGTGATAACATATAAGATTATTTGACCTTCAGACAGGTGTCCCCTTGAAGACTATAGTAATAAAGGTTTGTTATTTCAAGGAACTGCACTGAATGATTTTTCCTAAGTCTTGTAGAGATGTTATATAAACAAAGTTTCATAGAAAGCAAAATATTCAGGTGTAAAGTCAAAAAAGTCCAGGATGTAAAGAATATAAGAGAGTGGGATGTTTAGAGAGAGTGGCACTGTCCCCATACCAGCCTATGAAAGACACTAGAGTAAGGCTCTCTCTATGGAACTGGAAACAATTGGTTCCTAGAATGACTTATATCCATAGATCAATTCTAAATTAGAGAGGAGCAAAGGCTGATTTTCTAGTGGACAGAAATCATGGCAATTTTTCTTCTTGTACAATTACATTTCTTCCTCTTCTGTGTTGGAATTTCAAAGGAACAGAAGTCTGGCATTCCCAGTTGAAGTTCTTTAAGTTGACAGTGTGATAGTCTGATCTATTTTTATTTACTTCCAAATTGAATTTCAAAGCCAGTGTTCATAGGTGCTTTCATAGTGAATAGCAGGCCTCTGGGAAATACTCCCTGGCTCCTCTGTTTATCTTAAGTTTGGTCTCCTCATTATGATCAATTAATATTTCAGAGAGCTACTTTTTTCCCCAAAATTGGAATAGATGTGAATTTCCAGAAAGTCATTTACATTGCTATTCATTTTCTTTTCAGTGCCTTGTTTATGACTAAAAAATGCACTGATTTCATAATGAGAGTATATTATGTAGAAATGGAAATATAATCTTTGAGAAGTATGACTTTTTATGTGTTAGGTAACATTCCTCTTCAATTTCCCTTTTGATGTAATTTTTTTCTTTTCTAAAGGGAAATATAAGTGTTAGGAGAGAACAGAAGCATATATAACAATTTTTTATATGTGTAGTCTGAAGTACTGCAAAATCTAAAGGGAACAAATGATTAAAGTCCTTCATATTTAAAAGAATTCTCTTTGAAAAATCTCAGAAGCTATAGACAAATTGTTTTTATTATAGTTTAAGTTTTGTTTGAGGGCATAGAATATAATAGGCTATATAAGGAAGTACAAAATTTCCCTTTATTTCTCTAACATTCTATACAATATTTTGGATTTTCAAAGCAATACTATTCACAATGTGAAATATTACAATAAATCCATTGATAGTGAACATGATGAGGCTAAATCTACACTATGATTATACATGCTACATATTGTGACAAGCATAAAAATGCATGACCTATGTTTAAGAAATATATAATATGTTAGCAGAGATAGTTATAATCAGATAACTGAAATACAGGGTGGAGGTTCAAAATGGGATTTGTAGCTCAGGATGACTGACTGAAAATATTATCTTGCTTCTCAGAACACTAGTGATTTGGCCTTACAATAATACATTATAAAAGTCATGGTAGGACAAGAAAACTTCAGAATTTACTCTTAGCTGCAGAGTAGTATACTGATAGGAACGTAGGAAGAAATAGTGAGATATATAGACATTTTGCTTCATGTAAAGTAGTTTTGTTCCATATAAAGTTAGTAAACAAACATACCTACTAAGAATTTTTAAAACGACAAAATCCCTGTGCTTAGATAAATGCAGATGCAAAAATAATGACCAGAGAGGCAAAAATCATAAAAGAGGGGAGTCTTAGGAAGATATCATTATGATTTTCAGTCACAATTTCTGTGTCTTTATACACTATGGTGATCTGGGTTTTAGAGAAAGTGATTCTAATGTTTCTAGGATTAAGTTCTTAGCATTGTTTTATAAGGTGGAAATTTTGAGAAGTATCACTGTTAAGTTACAATATTCTGTTCCACAGTGGGAGGTGATGAACTATTTTTGAAGAAGGGCCCATCTAGTTAGGTTTCTAATTTCCCTAACTAGTCCCTGGAACCAAGACTCCTGTAATTGAAGCTTATATCCATTGCTGGGTCAGAGAAAGATGTTATTTGTGCTAAGTATAGAAGATGACATTATCAATACTTTTTAGTCAAGAACCTCAAATAAAAATAAAAGCAACCTGTATGAATCATAAACTTTGAGTGAAACTACAACATGGAAAAGAGTCACTGATTAAATCATTAACTCCTGAAAGAACAAAGTTAATTGAGGAAATTTTAAAAAGCTAGACATATTTTAAGAAATTCTCCTAAATATTTAAAAATATACTACTACAATAAAAGCAACTGATTACTATAAAAATAAATGAGCAGAGTTTTGGGGAATAAAAATCAGGATTACCATAAATGCAGTAAATCAGTAGACTGACAGAAATTTGAATAATGAACTGGAAGATCTAAATAAGGGATTTGCCTATAAGACAGTGCAAATGAAAATGGATTTATGTCTATGACAGAAGGGTGTGTTTCTGAAAAAGCACAAAAGAAATCTAAGAAAGGATGAAGATGGGAAATATGAGATAATTAACCAGAGGGTATGTTACTAAACCTGAAAACAGTTGTTAAGAAGGTTATGATACTTAAGGTAATTTCTAAAAATAATATTCAAGAAAAAATTTAAAACAAAAGACTGACCAAATATATAATTGTTAATCAATTCCACAGAACACATAAGAAACAGGAAGGCAGAAGTAAAGTGGAAAGTATGAATGGCCTAATTTAGCAGGGGTAGTTATGAAAAGTCTTAATGTCAATATATACAGAAATTTTAAGTGTTCTTCAAGTATTTAAACATATACTATGTGAGAAAAATTGAATGCATAAGTACTAATTCCTCCTTTAGAATGAAGAAAAAAGAAAATTTAATAAAAACCAATGAAATATAGAAAGGAGGAGAGAAAAAGTCAAAATATAAAAGTTTATGCATTTTGGTTATTTCAATAAGTGGGAATCAATGAAAACATAATATTAAAAAGAAGCTATATAGAAAACAGAAAAGAATGCTATATCTTTACTACAATTTATATAATTAAAAAGTTTCCAAGTTAAAACACAAAATACCTAACTTTTAATAAATTTTGATTTTAAGAGGAAATCAAACAATGTTTATAAGTATTTATGAAAATGGGCTAATTCAAAGATAAAACTCAATAGAAAAAATGTACCAAAACAATTAATATTGTTTTACAATTTTTTTTGTTAAACAATTAACAAAAAAATTATAGAAATAATTTAAAACCAATAGGCAATGAAGCACAATAAGAATATTGAAGGAAATCATTAATAATGACAGAAAGTAAACAGCAATAATAGACGATAAACCTTAAAAAGATAACAGATTAATGAAAACAAAATCTTACTCTACATGAAAAAATAAATACAACTTACAAAAAACAAACTAATGATAAAACTATAATTTAGGTAAACATGAATAATAATTAACTTTTATATTCCCCAAATCCTATTTCCAGGATCATATTTCCAAAATCTATCTACTAGGAAAACAAAACCAGAAAATAGATAGCTCTACCAAAAATGGACAAGACCTATACGAAAATACTGATAAAATTTTATTAAAGACATAAAAAGAGACTACAATAAGTGAAGTTATAAATCATATTCTTGGATGGGAAACATTTATATTTTAAATATATTGATTATCCCAATATGGACAAAGTTAATATAATTTCAGTCAAAGTTTTCATGATTACCAACCAATTTAAATAGGTAATTTCTTAGTTCATATAAAACGAGTCCACTTAAGAATCACAAAGAAAACTTTGAAATTAAAATTAATTGTGATTTGACTCAGCAGACAGCAAAGTTATACACACAATAATAAAAGGACTTAGAGAAAAAGAAAAAGGCTGATTTTATTTTATATATCTCAACTATACATATACACATTTTTTTTTTTTAGATTTCTTTCCTTAAAAGTTATGATAAGCAAAGTTGAAAAATAACAACAGGGACATACCTATAGTATACAATCTTCAAAGGTTTACCATTGAGTTTACACACAGTACTTTCCTAAAAATCATAAAAAGGAAAGTAAACCAATAGAAATCTGAAGAAGGGATCATTCAGAAGAAATACATGAGGCTAAGAAACATGTGTAACCTTTATTAATCTCCCTAGTCTAAGAAAAACAAAAATTTTAATCAGAAGATTGTATTTTTCCCATTCCATTGAGAATGTAAAAAAAGACTGACAGTATTTTTGAAAATATGGTGAAAAGGGCAAGTCAGACACTATCCATGCACAGTTGTTTTTGAAGCAATCTGTCAGTGTATAGCTTTCAAAATATGCAATACATAGACTCCCTGACCTAGCAACTGCAGTTTTAAGACTCTCTTCTATCAAAATTCTCACCTTTATCCAAAAGTCAGTAATAGCAAAATAAGAAGAGAGGATTTTTCTGATGATTAGTTACAGAAATCCAACTCAAATAGTTTGAACAATAAAAAAAAAAAAACAGAAAGGAAAAATTATAAGTATCCATTAAAAGTAAAAGTGTATTCTATATATATGTGTGTATATAGAAGTGTATATAGATATATTTATATGTAGATGTTTCTTTTTCATTGATTATATAAATATAAATTGTGAATTGTCATCTTGATCTCCTGTGATCACTGTTTAATAACAATTAAAAACATAGTGACAGAACAAAAATGAATGTAATTCTATGTAGCAAGAAGCAAAAAGAACAAATACCACCTAAACAAGAAGCATGCATGTGTTGGTATAGGCACAGAAAAAGGTCTGGACTTTTACCAGGGGTAAAAGGGCCTTGGTTGGAGGAAGAAAAAGAGGCAATTTTTAATTTTTAAAATTTTATTATCCATCTTATTAAACGCCTCCTCTACAAAAATCATACCATTCAAGTAAGAGGTTTTCCATGTGAAAACAAGCACTTAAAGAAGAAGAAAATGTTACCACAGGAGACCAGAAGATAAAGACCCTACTGCTGGCAAAAAAATAAGTTTGGAACCTAAGAAACTGTCCTTGCCCTCTAGGAGGTTAAGGGGGATAAATATTTCTCAGATGGACATGACATAAGTATAGAGGTCTTCACAGAAGTCAAAACAAATTGTATGAGAAGTCAGCAGAGAACTATTACTTCAAACACATTACCTAATAATTCATTTTGTTCCACCACTTAATGCTGAGAGGAAAATTCAATTCATTTGAAATCATTTATTCATATTCCTAAACTGAATGGCATATTGATTCTGATATTCATTTCCACTACATTCAAGAGGCCTTTGATATGGAGCCCTTTCCATTTTTAAGTGTCCTCAAATCACCCATGATTGTACCGACACTCTCTGACTGTCAAAGAGACAGTCATAGGAGGAAGATGCTTTCCTGCTCAGTTTAGTCAAATTTAACAAACATTGGCTGAATGGAATGTATGTACCAAGTACTGTGTCCTCACTGCAAGGATGGGGATGGGAAGATGAAAATGTATGACCTTGTTTTGAAGAATCTTCAAATCTCCTGGGGAGAACAGAAACATAAATACTGGAGCTGTATTCAGAGCATCTGGGGAGAAGAGTGGGAACCACACACAGGGAGGGGACTGACAAAGGAATTCTGAGGAAAAGCCTGTAAAGGTAAGGCTTGAATAACAGCAGTATTGTCTGAAGAAAGGAGGTGTGGGAGTCAAGTTTATAGGCAAGCTGTCTGCAGAAAGACAGAAACCATTCTTTCTGGATTGAAAACAGAGTGAAGAAAATGAGAGGTGGGAGGGGAGTTCTAAGAGGTGGACTGAGGTGAGACTCAGGATCTGAATGGAAAGTTAAATAATTTAAGTTTTATTCTGGACAGGGTTTGAAGTCTTAGAACTGGAGTCACTTTAAAAATGAAACAATATAGTGGAAGATAAAAGGGCAGGCACACCAGTTGGCATCTATTGGCAACAGGCCCTAATATCTACCAATTTACCAACTTGCATGCTTAACAGTATACAGTGGGAGTGGAAAGATGTTTCAGGAACTCTATGTAGGAAGTTAATTTATTGGACTTGAGTTGAGGATATAATGAGTTCAGGATTTCGTGTATGTAGAGGCCTTACACTAGTGAGTATACGGCATAGAATAACCTTACAATTGCCTGGCAGAATTATTCTTGCATCCAGTATAACTCTCTCCTGATGTCATGGAGTTTTAAGACTTTCTGCTCCCATTTCTTGTATCATTCTCCCTTGACTGTCCCTCTGACCCCAGAGCTCACTCCTTGTTGTTGGTGTTTTTGGATTAGATATTTATTTCAATTTTTTATTGATTACATGATTACATATATATGTATACACACATATATTTTACATCATTGTATACCCCAAGGTTCTCCCACCACCATGTCACCTGTGAACTGTCATCCTGATCCCTTGTTGTCATTCATCCCTCGCTTAATTTCATTTTCCTTCCCTCTCCCTCCCTTGCTGTATGCTTCAGTCCTGTTGTCAGTTTTAACTTTTTGTTGTCCATTTTTTTGTTTACCCCATATCCCACATATAAGTGAGACCATCAGGTATTTCTCCTTTCCTTTCTGGCTTATTTCCACTAGCAAAACAAATTCTGATACATATGTTTCCTCTGGCTGCTAGATGATTGGAGCAGTGTCTTATGTTCATTGATTTCCTAGCAATCGGAACACTACCCACTACCTTACTCAAGGCATTTTGGGAGAAGGGTAGGAACCGTCATCCATAATATCTTACACATACTGTTTTTGCTCAAAATCATGCTTCCCAAATGTAATAAGTTAAATTCAGTATAAACACCCATTCTAAAGTTTCTTAGTAGGGTTATTCAGGTTAAATGAAAAATCTGTACCATCTATGTCTTCGATTTCACTGTCAAAGAAGACTTTAGGATGTTTTAACTCTGTCCTTGAGGGTAAAAACAGCTCTCTCTCACCAAACACTTTTCCACAGATTCAAAGGATTGATATTTCTTCCTTTCCTGGAGTTGGTAGCATAATGGCCCCATAATGATACCTGCATCCTAATTCACAAAACGTGTAAATTAGTTACCTCACACAGTAAAAGGAACTTTGCTTTAATTAAACTAAGCATCTTAAGGTGGAGTGATTATCTTAACCTGGGTCATTCAGGCCCTATGTGATTTACATGATTTACATGATTAAAAGGGAGATAGGAGAGTCTGAAAAACAGATGTGACAAGAGAAGTCGGGTTCAGGGTGATGTGATGTCTTGAGTCACAGATATGCACACCCTTGCATTCCCTGCTAGAAAAGGCAAGGAAAGAGATTCTCCCTCAAGAGCTTCCAGAAAGAAGCAACTCTGTCAAACCACTTTTGACTTCTAACTCTAGAATTGTAAGAAAATAAATTTGTGTTGTTTTAAGCCACTAAGTCTGAAAATATGTTGCAGCAGCAATGGGAAACTAATACATTCCCCCAACTCAAATCTCACTGGTACAAAAAACAATTTCCAGTTTATTTGTTCCCTTTGATGTAGTTCCTATATATCAAAAACTGCCCTTACATTTTTACAGTGTCAGAGTAGGCATGACTCCTCATTTCTTTTATGATTCTAACCAAGATATTGATGTAGCATGAGACCAAACAACTCCAATATTATAAATTTCCATCTATTCTTAATATGAAAATCAATTTGACCCAAGCTAGTTCTCTAAATTCCTGTCAATATTTTTGGAGCTATTCTTTGAATGCAAATTGGATTGCAACCTGTGCCCATCCCTTTTCTTTATCTTCCACTTTGTGCTTGTTTATTTGTGAGGTTTTTTATCTTAGACTGTTCTGTGTAATTAAGGACATTTCCGAAGACCACCAGCATTCAAATAATTTCATACTGTATAAACAACTGAATAATTCTGCTGGTTTTTCCGAACAAACAAATCCTTTTCTTATTTGTTGGTGAGGTTAAAAAACAAACTGTTTAACGCTAAGACTCTCACATTAGAAACATCTCTCAGATCTAGAAAATTTTGTCTTACTCAGTAAGGTATTTATTCTACATGTATACTGTCCTTACTAATTTGACACTCTGCTCACTATGATTGATAATGGTAATTTCAGTTCATCTTTATAAAACAAAAATACCTATTGTCTCTTAAATGAAAAATATGTTCAATGTCTCAGATGTCATGTCCAATTTTCAACTTTCCACTAATGCAAATGTGACACTCTTCTAGATTCTGTGAAGTTTTACAGCATAAAATGGGAGAATGCAAGGAGACCCTGGTGTATGTACCACTGATGTTCACCTAGAAGTCTGAGGTCTGGCTAAGCCCCTGCCTGGTACCTACTACGAAGCCCTCTTCCTCCCCACCCCCTTTCTAAAGTCTCTTAGAGATGCCTTTCTCAGCAACTCAGCTGTAGAGGCAGACTTCTGGTTGCCATAATGCAGCAATTCTGAGACCTAAGAGACACACTTCAAACACAATATATGCTTCCTAAGTCTTTCTGCAGAGACAATAGGGTGGTTTTGTTCACAGATACTGAAGTGTTGACATTTTTCAGCCATTTCATCTTGATTGTGGTGGGCCAATTCTTTCTCAGGAAAGCTTACTAGTCAAGGTTAAAAAGTAAAAGGAGTCAATAAGCACTTGAAAAGATACTGAACATCATTAGCCAGCAGGAAAAGCCAAATTAAAACCACAATGACATACTGCTTCACACCTACTAGAATGGCTGTAATGAAAAAGGCAGATGATAGCAAATAGTGGTGAGTATGTGGAGCAATGGGAAACTCATAAGCTGCTGGCTGGAATATAAAATGAAGCAACTGCTCTGAAAAATGGTTGAGCATTTCCTAGACCTAGATTACACATACAGTTACCATATGACCCAGTGATTCCACTTCTGGGCCATTTCAAGAGAAATGAAACCTCAGGTCCACTCAGAGCAGCGTGATTCGTCCTAGCCCAAAGTAGAAATTACCTCAATGCCTGTCAGGCAATGAATAGATAAATAAAAAGTGCTTTATCCATAGAATGGAATATTAATCAGCCATAAAAGGAATAAAGTATTAAACATATGGTATCACATGGATGACTCTTGGAGACATTATGCTAAGTAAAAGAAACCAAAAGACCACCTTTTCTGTGATTCTGTTTATATGGATTAACCAAAATAGGTAAATCCATAGAGACAGAAAGTGGATTCTTGGTTTCTTGGGGCTAGCAGGGGCTGAATGGCAAGAGGTGATGGCTAAGGGGTGTGGAGCTTCATTTTGGGATTTTGAAAATGTGTTAAATTATATTGGTAATGGTGACACAACTGTGAATATACTCAAAGCCCTTGAATTGTATACTTATGAGGAACCAATTATGACATGTGGGTTTTATCTTAATAAAGATGTTTCATACAGAAGTAGAATGAATAAATATTTCCTACCTTGTTATTTCCTGAGCTATGTTACTGTCTGTCTAACCCACATTACTTCCTCCAGCTCCCCTCCTGCTCTTTTCTTAGTACTGACAGGATCAAGACCAGCAGTTTCTCCTGAGGGACACAGCGCCGGACTGGCCAGAGTTCTGAATGTATTATTTTGTTTGTGAAATAATGACTAGCAGAGACATCTGCCTAATTGTGCTTCTTCATGAGAACCCCTGCCAGAGCCCAACCACACATCATTTTTTACTATTGCCAAAGACATGTTCACCTTAAATATTTATTTCTATTCTCTTCTCCTCATGCACCAAAATTCCACTTCACTATGTCAACTTTCATATTCTGTAGATTTACTTCTACTGACTTCTCATGTCCAGGGTCTGCCCTTGACAGAGAGGTGACAGTTATTTGCCTTTATAACATGATCCAAGTGTACGCATATGACCCAGACCTTCTTAGTCAAATTGTCTAGTGGCCCCTCTATTCACTAGCTCAACCACCTGCCCTGGACATGAGACCCCCATGAATAGTCTCTCCCTTGGAATAAGACTCTGAAACTTTTCCTCAACTAGAACTATGCCTTAGAAAGGACATACACAAATATGTGTGTATAAGATTTTATATATACACATATGCCATTATATATACATTCCCATTTACTTCTCCCAATATGAAATCAAACACAACAGTTGGTCAACATTTGTGAGGAATGGGTTGAGAATGTCAGATTCTGTGACACAGCATATGGAAAAATTTGCTATAGGGACACTCTTAGAATAGTAACTGGGGAAGATGCAAAGGCAGGGAAAGCTTTAGGGTGATGACAATCTGTTTAAATGGGTCCCTGAAAGAGAGAAAGGGACCGTGAAAAGGAAACTGAGATTTTAGTGTAAGAGATCTTTCACTTCCTTCACAATTTGCCCTGGGAGAGGCCCAGGCTTCTTTTCCTATGACCAGAGTCTACTTTCTTCCATCTTTTTTTTTCCTTTTGAGACTAGGTCTCGCTATTTTTGCCTGTGGTTCTGCAGGCTCACGTTGCACAGAGTACCACAGACTCAAGCAATCCCCAGCCTCAGCTTCCCAGGTAGCTGGGATTACAGGAGTGCTACCGTGCCCAACTATTTTTTTGGGACTAGGTCTTGCTATGTGCCCATGGCAGGACTCGAACCACAATCCCTGGCCCTGGCCACGGCTTTCTAGGCTGCTGCCTACAGGCATGCGCCACCATGCCTGGCTACTTTCTTCCATCTTAATACAGTATTGTTCTACTCCTTTTGAGTTTCTGTCATATTTCAGTGGCACTAGAAGTGCTTGTTCTCTCCTCTGTGCCTACATCAGTCAGGAAAGATATGCAAGGACCCCAAGATTTAAGAGGGTACAGGGTAGTACCTGGTATGGACAGAAGACCTTCCTGATTTCACTGGTTCTATTTCACTGGGTCTCTGCAATACTGGAGTTGATTAGCATATGACATGTCAAATAAAACCCATGTTTCATATACAGCACATTATTAAATAATGATTATGTCTCAAGGTGGGAACTAAACATATTTCATTTTTCCCTTTGCTGTGAAAAAAGGAGGTCGCCCCCAGCAACTATTGACAAGTACAAACAGTCAAATCAACACTGTGCAGGGCATTGAAATTAAGTGCCACCTCTTTCTCCTATACACAGGCTGCTCGACATATCCATTTAAAAATTATTCCTGATTGTTAAGACCAACAAAGGTGAAAGATTCATGATAGTGCAGCTGAACACCCTCTAGTTTGATCTCTATTTGTGTTGCTTTTAATATACAATGCAGCATTTTGGGCTGGGCAGTCGGTCAGGCTAGATCTGCTTCTCCAGGGATGCGAAAGTGATTCTGTTATCAAACTTAGGAAGTCCTTGTCTCTCTCATAGTAAAATTCTCAAATTAAGCTGGCTGAGTCTTGCTAATCTGAACCAGAGTCTAGATTTTCCTTAGGCTAATCTATATAGTGGTAAACAGCCACTCCTGTGGTATCAATAATGGATAATGTTCAGACAAGTTCTAGTTTGATTATATGTCTAAATGTTGTCAGATAATGCTGAGGTTCTCAAATAATTCTGGCTGCCCATTTCTTTTCTAAGTATCCTAAACAGTATAACACCATTGAGAATCATAATGTTTCTACTAGGTAACAAAAATAGCTACATTACCTAAGGATTTGTTTTCTGTTTAGTAAGATGATGATACACAGATATCCATTTCCTCATGGACCATATGGAGTTTCATTTGTGAAAAGAGAAAATGAGAGACAAGACCAGAAAGTTCTGAGCTCTCTATCCTTGAATAAGGATAGATCTGAAACGTGGTAGAAAAAATGACAGTGGGCATTGATCTTATTAAAATGCTTCTATTTATAACATCATCTCACTTTTTTTTGGAAAAAACGAAATACTTTCTATCAATACTAGCAGATATGGGAAGCTGAGGCTGGGTATTGCTTGAGTCTGTGGTACCCCGGGCAACGAGAGCTTGTGGTTCCATGGGCAGAAATAGAGAGACCTAGTCTCAAAAAAAAAAAAAAAGTTTGGTAAGCTCAAATAGCAAATAATGCCACTCCAAAAATTACTAAATCCTCATTGAAATGTGATTTTTATGTCAATAGGTTTTTTTCAAATCTAAGTTTCCACACAGTAATGGCCAAAATACAATGGTGTGACCCTCTTGCCCAGGCATCAAATGTCCTCTGTGGATCCCTTGTTTGATTCTATGTTCTATGTATGTTTGATATGCATTTAAATTTGTGAAAAAATTAAATACAGGTTGCTTTTATGTCATATGAATGCATAATTCTTCACACTAAATACTGAAGCTGTGTTGAATATAGCCCAGATATTGATTCGCTATTGCCCCCCTGCCCCATGTATGTCCATCAGGATCCTCAGAACAGGATTTTATACTGTATGAGAGTTTCTGAGCTGTAATTATGGCACCACAGATGGCTTTATCCATGGCAAATCCTACTTTCTCAGAGTGTTTGGTGGGCCAGTTAATCTTTCTGCTCCACTTCCTTAAATTCTTTTGCTGGATTAATTTATTTTAGTGTATAGAGCTTAAAGCACACTTACCTTTTAGGTTCTGTTCCACGTTATTTAGGTCACAATTATATCTACAAAAATATTGAATTAAACCATCTGGTTGCAAATATGTATTTTTTCACGCATCCATATCAAATTTCTTAATTCTGTCCTATACATTTTTCAAAAGGAGTCCACCCTATCAGCACACATGATGGTCTCCAGACTGTGAGATAATCCATTTCTTTAGTTTAGGGCAGCCACGTTGTGGTAATTTATGATGACAGTCCCAGCAAACTAATACAAATGGGATTAAAATCCTCATCTCAAAATGTTGTTTGAGATTAAATATTGGTGCAGCTATTTTTTATTGCTTCCCCCCAAATTGTCACTTTTTCTTATTTGCTAACAGAGCTCTGATTATTCTTTAGGCAGCAGGAAGCAATTCCTGGACTTCATACAGATACATGGACACAGGGTGAGCCCTGTCACAGGGTGAGCATATGATATGGCCAATGAGATGTGAGAGGATATTGTTGGGAGGTTCTGAGCAAAATGTTTTTCGGTGATAAGTCACAGGTAGTGAGAGTCTGCTCTTTGTTACCCTGTGTCTTAAGACTTGGAAATAAATTATGGGAAGAGGTGACCTCAAAACTACCACAGCCAACTCAGAATGTAAGTACATAGCAGAAGCTGAAAGGATCACAAAGATGCTGATCAGGAGCCCTGAGGTCAGACTGGTGAAATCAATCCCAATGACAGTCTGTGCCCAGACTGCTTGTTTTATGACAGAAGTTTTTACTTTTCTGGCTTAGGCTCTCTTGGCCAGGGATGTGTCAACTGAAAAGCAACAGGGCTCCTAGTTTAATAGTGGTTAGTCAATACACATGTCTTCTTCCCCATTATTCTTATGTATAAGCTTCTGTACCTTTGTTCCTTTTTCTTCCTTTGGAGGCTTACTTGCTTTGGCCCCCTTGATATACTGCTTCTTTAACTTTGGTTTCCTTTATTTAGAAAAATATATTTTTTTCCCTTTAGTTACCTCACAAAATTTGCTTTCTTCAGTCAATTTCCCTCAAACTGACCTCCTCTCCTGTTGTTTCAGCTAAACAAAATGATTTATTCATCCCTGGTGTTTTGTGTGACATGGAATAAAACCTCCTGGGATAAGGACCTTGCCTTTTGAATCATTTGCCTTGTAAAGCATCATGTACACATCTGGAGGTTTACAAAGTACAGATGGAGCATAACCAGGGTTTTGGTGAGTAGTTGCTAGAGAATGGATGGGAGAGAGGCTAAAGGCATTGAACAGGATCTGGTCTGGAGGTCAGTGGTTTCACTTGGTTCAAGGTAACAGTAAGCAAAACTAGTAAGAAATGATTTGCAGGAGGAAGTAGAGGAGAGAGAAAGAAAGGAGTGCATCTTAAACTAATTTTCATATTATATGTTACTGCCACCATCCTAGGAGTAATCACAATGTATTATTCCAGAAAATGTTCATGAATATGTGGTCACATATAATCACAGATAAAGCTTGGTGCAATAGCCTTTTATTTTGTGCAAATAGGTTCACTATAAATATGATTCTGAGCTTGTTGTTTTAGTTTGAAATACATATTGTATATTTTTTCAGTCTATATACAGTTCACAAGTTTGAATAATAGGTAAAAATTACTACCCTACAATTATCTTTAAAAAAGAAAGATAGTTATCTTTGGCACTTGCAAAATTTCTCACTATGGGAAGCTTTCCTCATTTCATAATTTTAAACAGAAGATTATATTTTGGAAAAGATGCAGTGGCCTGAAATGATCTTAGTCAACAATACTTTTGGATGGTTATTATGCTGACCTGATAGAGTTGATTAAATGGGGGGACAAAGAAATTTATCACAGATTTGTCTTTTCTCCTGGGGAAAAAAACTCAAGATTTCAAGTTTAAGATTTTATAAACAACCTTTCCAAAGATCACTGAATAAGCAAACTGTGTTGTGGGATGAAATGCCACCTGTACTCCTATAGAATGGGTGATAATGAAACAATTTTCCTGATGCTGTGTTGAGGATACTTGTGGTTTGGTATAAAATTTCTAGTGAGAGTATCCTATGTGGGCCAACAAATGCTGCATCTCAATTAACAGATGGAGACAAGTCAAATCTACTCTGACAAATATGTGTTAGATGACTCAGAAAGGAGTTCAAGTGTGTTAAAATAGTGTTAAATATGCATGTGAAATGTTTAGACAATACTGATGTAAAAATTAGAAATATTTCCAATGTAGTATATATGTGATCCTAAATATAAACGTATAACAAGATTTATAAGTGAAATGTAAGTAGACAAGTGATCATTTCATTTATAATTCTAAAATCATATATTTAAGAAAGTCAAAACATTAAAAAATCTTGATATTGGCAAATATGAGACTTTTATATTTGAGGTGTTATTCTATGAGAAAATGGAGTACCATTCTCCTTCTTAAGGGATGCCCAGCATTTCATAATAGAAATGTACCTATAGTTTGTTTTTCTACTTGCATTTTGATGACTATTTGAGTTTTATGTTCTGCAATTATAAACAAGTCTATAATTAATTTCCTCCAATATTCTTCCCTGTGTAATATCTGGGTCAATTTTTATTATAATTGACTAGAATTTTGTATTTATTTTTTAATTTTCTCTCTTGCTCACTCAAAAGAAAGTTCTATTATAAAAGTGTGTTTGAAGCCAGGCATGGTGGTATGCACCTGTAATCCCAGCTACCTAGGAGGCTGAGGCTAGGGATCACTTGAGTCTGTGGGTTGGGGACTACCCTAGAGAACATAGCGAGACCTAGACTCAAAAAAAAAAGTGTGTTTGAGTTACTATTAACAAGGGGTAGTCAAAATCAATCAGGGAGATATCTTATTAATTTAAATATTTTTACTCTGAAGTCCACTGGGTCTCTTTCCTGCCACTGACATCCGGGACACAACGGAGGAGGGAGCTGATATAATCTGATAGTTGCAAAGCTCAGGCAATACACAAAGGCTGACCAGCTGGGGAGAGAGAGAGAAAAGCACAGAAAAAGGAGATTAAGTGGATATTAGAGAGGAGACTTCCAGATTTTTAACTCACTTGAACCCGATAGTGTGTCCACAAGTGGTGCTCAGGGAAAAGCAGACTTGTCCTCTATGCGCTGTGCACATTTTATTTCTGGTAATGGGATCCTACCTTCACACTGCCAGATATAATGAGCATTACTAAGAGGTGATCCTAAATACTTCCAAATAATACTCCTACCAAGAGCTTCTCCCATATCCTAATATTTCCTATCATCCAAATTTTAAATTATTCAATAAGTTAAAAATGGTACATATGTGACAGTTCTTTAATTACATATAATTCTAATCATCTTCTCATGGTCATAGACCAATTGTATGTCTTCTTCTTTGTTTTGATCATATTTTTCTAACCAGTATTTAAAGAACTTGTGTATTAAAGAAATTAACCCTTCTTTTGTCACGTGGGACAAATCACTCCTTATTATTCATCTGTGTTAGCTTGTTTTATTGCTATGCAGAAGATTTATATTTTTATGAAATAATCAACTCTAACAATTGCTTCCTTATTTCTTCTGTTGTGAAGTATTGTTATATTTTAAGAATTTTGTGAATCAGAGCACAGAAAAACTATCAGTCTCATTTCAGCCACTTACCCGTTAAGTGTTCTTGGACAAGTCCTGTAGTAGTTTCTTCCTCCACAGAGAGGAAACTTTAACTTCTATTTCCCTATTTTTGCTCTGTCATATTAAAAAAATGAATGAGGCAAGATTTATCAAGAGCTCTTGATACCATTTGATATGAATGGTAAAATAGTTTAGTCTGAAAATGGAGGATAAAATGTGAAGTATTTTTAGAAGCAGAATTCCTCAAAAATAAGGTAAAAATGGCACACTCTTGTCTACTGTTGGAACATGAACCTCTCCTAAAATTATGGGGTTTGAGGCACACAATTTTTAGTTTTGAATCTACCAGCAATCACTAGGCAAGTTCCTTCAATTACCTTAGTTTCCTCCTTTCTAAAAGTGAATACTTTTAGAATACTTCCCCACTGGGTAGGTGAGAGAAGACAACGAATTGAGGTACTTTGGCAGAGGAACTGGACCAGAATGTGAAATAAGTCAATATTGGCTTTATTTCTGTATTTCCCTAAATATTTTCTAGGCTTGAGGGTTACTTTTGCTCTTTCACTTTAGTGAAGGTGAATAGTCACAGATCAACCTTCCATCGATGGGTTGGTTTTGTGTTTTTGAAGCTCGATAGTACCATTTCTTTTGTCTTCTTCCACCAATTTTCCAACCCTAGACTTTAGAGAGGCTCTCCTCAGAATCCTTTTCTTACTCTCTTCATTTTTGGAGCAGCAGTGGGTAATCAACTCCACTCCAATGACTAGAAAGGCTTTCTCCTGCTGCCCCAAAGTGACACCCAGTTGCACTTCACTACCACCCACCCAGGAGCCCAGAGTCCCTTTCTTTGTATTCATGTGATATCAATGACTCCAATGATTCCAGATAATGTAACTCCCTCTTCCTCAGAGAATCCTAAATTAGCCTTATTAATACTCATTGACTAGGAGTCTTCAAGAAAGTAGACCATCTGGCACATTTGGCAAAGTTCCAAATTGTAGTCATTAAAAATGAATCCCCCCAAATAAGTGAAAAATAAGAGACTTGGTGCCATACTTCTCAGTTTCTTCACCCAGTTGAAAAAGGCAGATGGCACAGTGGCCTCAGCATTGGAGAAAGCACCCAACCGAGGCCAGAGAGCAGTCAGCCTTAGAGGGCAGTGACTTCATGATGCAGACATATGGAGAGGTCATTTGTTTCTCATTTACCCAACAGATAAGAATATGGAAATAGTCTCAGTCCATTTGTTTGATGGGTCTCCTAAGCCAGTAATAAACAAATCAATACAATTAGTCTTGGCTCATCATCATTAAGGAACGTTCACTGCTGGGACACGGTTTAATTATACCTCTGGCTCCACAGGGAAGGAAACCTAGATGGGTGGCTTTTCCTGGGGTGGCAGCCAAGTGATGGCGAAAGGTGGGAGGCTCAGAAGCAGTATCTGTGTGACTCCCTGTGATGTGTAAGGCAGAGGCCTGTCCAAGATGGTTCCAATGCTCCTGCCCCAAGTACTTAAGAATTCATCTGAGCAAATCTGCATTCCGTATGCAGCTCAGAAATACTGAAACTGGGTGGCCCTAACACCCCCACCCCAGATTATGGCATTTAACAAGGTACTCTGCTCCCATTGGCTGGTGGCAGTTAGCCCCGCCCCCTTGAGGGAACTCTTCCCCCATTGGCTGGTGGCAGTGAGCACTGCCTCCTTAAGGTGCTCCTCACCCATTGGCCGGGGGGGCCAGTGGGCTCCGACCAGATTGGGTGTGGAGTTGGTGGCGGCCCAGGAGGTAGCAGTTGGAGGAGAAAGGAGGAGTTGGAAAAAGAAAGTGGGATGAGAAGCAGGGGGCGAAAAGGCAAAGAGCAGAGACTAGGAGGAGACAGAAACGATTGGGAGAGGAAGAGAACTAGAGAGAGAGAGAACCTTTGGGAGAGGAGAGAAGAGAATGGCAGGCGGGTAAAGAGTACCCCAAGTGACCAGGCTGGGCAGAGGCCACCTGGAAGAGTGAGCTGGAGGGGACGAGGAGCCATGGCGGCCGGCAGAAGTGTGGCCAGCGTGGAGAGTGTGGCGTTGTAGCAAGGTGCTGTGGGGAGCTGGTACCTAGAGACGGCCAGCGATTTGGAAGGCTGATTTCTTCATCAGCCACCGTGGAAGAAGCTTGAAGCACCTGGGAGAAGTCGAGCAGCGTGGGACA
>PVHY01000499.1:0-37923 GCA_004024945.1 Uropsilus gracilis | reverse complement strand
CAGCGAAAGGACTGGACTTTGCCAAAGTGCCTTCCTCTGAGGTTCAGAGGGGCGAAGGATTCGTCATTGGACTGTGCACTGTGCCTTGGGGACCTTTGGGTCTGAGAATGGTGACTGGGGTAAGATAACTGCCACGTGCGGCTTTCACGATGCTTTGTTCTCCCTGTTCAGCTCCCTTGTTAATAAAACCCTGTTGTTAATTGGTATTTTGGAGTGGCAACTGCTAGGCACAGGTGAAACGGACCTTGGGGTTTGCAATTTGGAGGCTTTTGCCTTGTGTTCCGACCCGATATCAATACAACCAATGCTCTCCAATTGAAACAATGAATAAAGATTCAAATGGGGATGTCTAATCCAGCACTGAATCAAATCAGAAGCCAAATGCCTGCTGAGGGCTTCCTCCCACCCAGTGTCAGTGACAGCGACAGAAGTGCCCTCTGCTGCAGGCTTTCCAGCAAATGGCAGATATGACTGGCAAGCATCTAAGACTTTGTAAATGAGACTATGAACTTAACCTTGTTCAGGCAGAGCGATTGGACTGTTTGTGCTAAGTGGACTTCCAGCTTTGCACAGAACCTGTCTACAGTTCAAGCACATTGTTGCTTACAGATAGAGGAGGCTTTCACATTTCTTACTCCCTATTGAACCTTCCATTTAGAACTCATGCTTAACCCAAATCTAAAGAGATTATTCTCCAATCAGAACTGGGATTTTGACTGGGAAGTGATCTTTGAAAAAGCAGTGTGAGCAATATCCTAAATTTTAAGTTAGAAAATTAAGGCTCAAAACAGCTAACTAACTTTCCCAACTTACCTAGCTTGATATTGACAAGTGGGTACCTGCTACTCTTTTGGTGTTCTATTCAGTTTGATAGTCTAAAATTCAGTTGAATGATTCCCTCTGCTCCACCAGCATAACAAGTTCATCTTTCTAAAAGCTCACTGTTAAGGAAGAGTCTTTAATAACAAAAGCTTTCCAGACTTTAATTTACTATTTCAATTTGTAGTTCTTTCCCACTGGGTTCCAGAGAAATCATCAATGGAGAAAAATCATTTGTTCAAGGTTATGCAGCTTTTAGTTTATAGGACCCAGTCATCAATTAAATATATAGTTTTATAGTTGATTTTATATCTCTTTCCTTCTCAAAGTAAGTGATATATATGCATATATTGATTTAAAAATACATACATAAACATATGGAAGAGCTCTACATGTGTATATTATGACTAGGATATGAGTTACTAGGAGAGCCTTTAGGCCTTGCTCAGACTAGAACTTGATGCGAAAAATAATCATTTTAAGCTGGCTACATTTAGGGACTGAATGTGGTAGTGCTACTTACCCTGACTAATAAATGAGACTTCTCATACTGTTTGTGATTACAAAGGAATCATACCTTCTAATCACAAGAACACCCCCCAAAAAACATCTAATTCATATGCAATATTGTTATGACAAGTACATCTTTATCTTCAGCATCTTTGCGAAAACATTAAAATGAATTCTATTCTATTTTCTAAAAATAGTAAAATGCTGTTTTGTAAGCACCTAGCAATGATACTACATAGTTGATGATCAATAACTGCATATGTCAAGCTGCATGGGCCACAGGGAACTCAAACATTTGGTGAACTGTTATTCTGGATGTGTCTCTGGTGGTGTTTCAGGATGACACTAGCATTTAAATCAGAATACTGGGTAAAGCAAATATGGACAGCCCCCCTCCAATCAGTTCAAAGCCTCAATAGAAACAAAAGAGCAACCCTACCATCAATAAAAGGAAATTCTGCAGTCTGGCTGCTCTGAGCTAGGCTACTATTGCTTTTCCTTCTCTTTGTACTTAATTCTGTCCTTTTTTGGGCTTCAAGTCTACAAGCCTTTAGATTAGAAAGAGAGCAGGTCCTTAAATAATGTCATTTGTTCAATACTGTTTCATTATAATATTGACAGGAAAAAAATGCAATCCCTTTTGATACTGAACAGAAAAACACTATTTGAGGACCTGATTTTTTTTTCTTCACTTTTTTGTGTAAAGTTGCAATTTCCAAGAACTAATCTCCCATGATAGATAAGGGCTGACTGCATATGATGGGCTCTGCTGAGACTCCACTTTGCTGACTGAAAATCTTGGGACTTGTCAACATGCGTAATCATGTGAACCAATTCCTTATAATAAATGTGTCTATCACCTATCTACCTATCTATCATGTAACACATATGTACTATTTGTTCTGTTTCTTTGAAGAATTCTCAGCAGACATTCCATGATTGTTCACAAGTAGATTTTAAATCCATTGTTTATAAATGGATTAGAAAACTGAATTCAGGAAGTTTAACTAACTGAAGATGACCAAAATTTCCTCCAAGAATGAAAACTAACTTTACTTAAAAAAAAAAAAAAAAGTTTTCCACTAGAATGTTAGAACTGAAACAGTCAGATATTTAAGGATTTTAGATTTTAGAAAATATGGAATATGATCAACACATCATTTACCCTTTAAAATGGATAAGGTATTAGGAAAATGGCACCAGGAATATGTTTAGAGATCCTGCCACTGAGACTGAGTTAAGGTTGTGATAAGACACCAAGACATTTTGACTGATGCTCTACTTTGTACAACTTATCAGAGTTTTACAGTTACAGCAACACAGACATAGGAGAAGCCAATTGAGTGCCTGTGCACAGATTAGACAATTGATGAGAAAGGTGAAAATGTCTGGGAGATGTGAACCATTTAAATGATGCCTCTACTTATGACCTATGAGGAAAAGGCTCTGCACCTATATGACATTTATAGACCACAGAGATTTCTGATAAGTTTGCTGATATCAAATTGAAAAGATTTTGAGTGACTAAATATGTACACAAGCTGAAATAACAAAGTAGGTCAAATAAATATATCAATACCTGTTAAGCATTGTTTAAAGTTAGACTAAACATATAATAAGAAGAGAGAAATCATACCACACATTTGCACTGTCTTATTCTGAAGAATTGAAAAAAACACCTATATCTGTTATCTCATTTAAAGAGAGACAGGTATTCTCTTTGGATAGTTCAGGAAGGCTCACATTTTAGAAAGCCAGAGGATTTCAAAACAACAGGAGCATTCAAGAAATGAGTAGTCTAAAACAGCAATCAGGAATTTCAAATCACAAAGCAAAACCAGGAGTAAAAGAGTAGGCTGGCCAGAATCAGCACAGCAAAGTCAAGCCAGCTACAGTGTCTGTGTCTTTGCACATTTCACACCAAAAAAAAAAAAAAATGACTTTTGCTATCCACTGAATCCTCTAGCCTTATACGTCCAACTCCAAAAATCATTTTGTAGCATTGTCTCTCTACCAGTTCCTGTGGCCTGATACTGGTCAGGCCATGTCTCTTGCTTTTACCACTTGTGCACATAGCAACGACTTCTCTAGCTACTTGAAACAATGACAACAGAAGTATTTTTATAACAGATACTCTTTATTTCCAAAGACAGCGTTCAGTTTTGAAAGGCTGCTGAATGATATAAGCAATTGAAAAACAATCTAAAATTGAACTTGATAGGCAGCAATATGATGCATAAAAGTAGGCTTACTGGTATTTTAAAAATAAGTCAAGCAAAGCAAGATGTCAACACTTTCTTGCACATCCTCCTATATACCTGCGGAACCAACCCTAAGGGTGAAACAAGATGTGGGGTCAGAAACAACTTAGTTCTGTTCTGATCCCACAGCAACAAGCGATGACCTTTCCTTTTAGGAGAATCAGCTACTTTGGTAGAACAGATAATAAAACACAGCTTATGAATGACATCACTGTCATTACAGTACTTCCCTTAGGGTGGTTTAAATTGTACACTGGGATAGCCTACATAGGTCATAGAAACGGCTTATCCCATGCTGAAGTTAGCTTTATGGATCTATTTCTTTGCATTCCCATGGTCTTACAGCATGGGAGGTGGCTTGGTTTCCCCAAGATACCTCATATAGCACAGATGTTCTTTGTTGGTGATTCTAATCAGTTTTCTTCCAAGTTGAAGAAATTGCATTTAACTTTTATTATCACATAATGTTATTTAATTTTCTATCATAGATTTTTTTCTTTCTGATTTTCACCGTGTTTATATTTTTAGGTCTATTTTTGTTTCTTTGTGATGTAAGCCAAAATTTTTTTCGCATAAGCCTATTTATTTTATAGCATCACCAAATCCACTATTTTATTTCACTTTACTGCTCATTATTTATGGGCATTATTTATTTGGTGTAAGAACCTCCTAATACTTCTGTAGGTCTACAGAACACCAACGAGATTTCCTATTAACCTCATGAACCTCCCAGTACACTTTTAGAAGGGCAGAGTCAACCAGGGATAGAGCAAAGGTCATCATGAAAAAAATCAAAGTCACTATACTGTAGCTACTTAAATTGTCTGTACCATAGTTTACTCACCTGTCACATGGGAAAGATGATATATGCTACAGATGCCATGAGATAGCTGTGTGCATCAAATCGTATATTCATTTCAAGAAGTTAAATTAGAAGTTTTGGATGACCAATCAGCCCTCACAGGTTTCAGATACCAAAGTGATTTGTGACGCAAACCAGCCTGTAGGACTCGAGGAGGAGACAACTGAAACCAATTACATGGTCTTAAGCCTGTCAGTCACACAAATTATGAGGCCTACAAGAGGAAAGAATTTGAGAGGAAATCTTTTTTAACAAAACTATGATGTGAGGTCCATTTCCCAAGGGGTGATTTCCCCTTCACTTCTAACCAAGTAAAAGAGATTTTGATGGAACTACTTGAAAACTGGTATCTGTTCCCTGCAGCTGGAGAGGTGTAGCGAATTGGTACCTAAATTCTGGTAGCAGTAATGGCTGAAGAAGAGTCTTCCAGAGCTTCGTGGGTTAAAAGCTGCATGAGTATGTTCCTTGGAGAGACCTTAAACAAGGGAAACAGAATGTGGTTATGTTAACTCCATTCTGTCCTGTAGGGCATTTGAATGGGGAAAACTCATCAGACTGAAAAGAGGGGCAGCCCCCACACCATCTCTCAGGCTACTGAAGGACTGAAAATCCATCATAGAATAATCCATCATCTGTATCAAAAGAACTGTACAGCCCCTAGGTTTCCAGCACTGAGGGCAAGTGCTACATGGGAGAAATAAATTTAATATAGGCCAGGTATAGAGGGCAGGATGCCAGCTCACAGCAGAACTGGCCATGTCAGAGCTTGCCCCTCCTGGGGCAGCTCTTGCTCCAACTCCAAATGATCTAAAGCAGCTACCTAGTGCAGAGAGAAGAAATAAAGGAAAAGAAACCAAAACGTTTCACATTTCCAGGCTGTAGGCTACTGGGAGGAAAAAGGGTAGCTGCAATTTTGAACAAAGTAGGAAGGTTTGACAATTACACGAGATTGGGCATTAAAGCACCAAATTGTGATAGTGTTTTGTTAACTTAAAGTGACCAGAATAGATAAGAGGTATCAGAAAAGCCATGGGAATACCCAAATCGAGTTTTTATCCAGGAACAAAGGAAAATAGGAATATGTTTTAATGAGAAATGTGACCAAAAAATTTCATCACTGATTTCCACAAGTTAATTTTGTGTGCGTGTGTTCAACAACCTGAGATATACACACACAATAAATTCATATACTAGTAATATTATGCTAAATATGCTAAAAATGCAACTGTCCTCAGAAACCACAATGTAAAATAGATGGGAACAGATATAATAGATCCCTCTAAGAAATCTCCCCAAAGGGTTCACACTGAGTTATTCCTTCTATAGAGCTCCTATGGGCTGAGGCAAGCACCACAAGAGACCTTCTAGATTAGGATAGTAAAATCTGCTGAGTATAAGGGTCCTCCGAAGAAGGGACTTAGTGGGGGAAATTCTGAAGTTTCCATGAAAATGTTCTCAAGCTTGGATCCTCTCTCAGGCTAATAGAAAGGTAGCTGACAAGGACCAGTGAGATTATGGCACTATCTTCTAACTTGCCTCTCATCTTTTGTTCATTTCTCAGTTGAGAAAATATGAAACAGGTATAGGTGAGGAAATGTATAAGATGGGTGAGGAGAGAAAGCCAGAGCTCAAGACTCAGAATCTCCTCCCCTGCTGACTTCAGAGCTCTACTGGGTGAACAGAGGAGACTTATGCTAACTCAAGTTCAGAATTGTCACTATTCATGGACCTGGAAATTGCAATTTCTGAATTTAGACTGTTTGTGACTTAAAGGCATTTTGGGCCATTTCATCCATCAGTGAACAAAGAAATAATAAAGTTTACTAGAATTTTCATCCAGGAGCAGTGTCTCTCTCTCTCCAAAAATAAACAAACAAACAAACAAACAAACAAACAAATAAAAAGTTTGAGGTTGGCAGAAGACAACATAGTATTTTGACTGTATTATAGTCAGCGAATGTATATTCTAATGTCTAAAATAGCAAAGGCACATAGGTATTCAATAGATATTTATTAAATTAATGAAAAACATACTAGTACCATGCATACATTTATGGAAACATATAGACATTGCAGCTCTGAAAACTAACACTTCCTATAGCAATAGTCATAAATAAGTACAAAATGAAAATTATTATTAATGACTATAGGATGTAGTTAGCTGTAATCTTGATAAACAAGGTTTTCAATGAAAAGCATTTATCTATTCATTTATAAACTAACTTAAATAACAGATATTGACCAAACCACCACTTAGTTCCATGTACTATGATGAACGCTGGAGATATAATGATAATGTAGCTCCTGTCTTGTTAGATCTTACTCTTTAAAAGGAGACACAGAAAAGCAAACAACTGCTTTCAAAAAGTCTTGAGACTTTCTGAGCAAGATAAAGGAGAATGATCGTAACAAAAAAATTCAAGAGAGGGGATTGCTCTGGATTTGGTGAGTTCTGGATAGCATAAGCTTGGGAAGTAGTGGTATTTGCAAACAAAAACAGGTTGTCAAACAGTCATTTTGCAGTCTTCACAAATTTGTGCAGCATTGATTTTGCAAGTAGAGTCGGGTTGCATTACAGAATCATGGACAACTGAATAGACTAGGATGGGTACTTCACTGGGTGGCGGCAGGTTTTGAAGGGTGAGAATGACCTTATGCAAACTATTTTACAGAGTTTGGCATTCCTTCATGCAGTCATTCATTCAACACATAGTAATTATGTATTGGCTCTGAGTCAGTCCATATCCAGAGGGTACTTGAGGGCTTAGGAACTGTCATGTGGAAGTACCCTGGCCTTTAACTTCCTCCCAGGACTTCTACTCCTCTCTCAGAGAAGGGGACAGGCAGCATAAGGAAGCAACAGAGAACAGAGGCTTGGAAAGAACCCTATCTGGATTTGGTCCAGATGACCCCAGCCAAGTTTCAAGTCTCTAAAACCTCAAGTTCTATCATAGGTAAAAATGTTCTAGTAAAATGAGGGCTGTTGATGGACTAATTGAGAAAACAGCATGTGAAGAAACTAGCTCTTGCCTGCACATCAGAAACCTTGCATAAAAGTTATTTATCATCATTCTCTTTTTCTCTTTTCTGCTCTGCTCCTTGAGAAATTTGGCACTTTATTCTATTCACCATAAACACTGTGGTGGTTAAAATATTCTTACTTTGTGAAGTCATTTGATATTGGTATGCAAAATATCTCCTTTTTCCCCTCCTCTTAATCAGTGTTATTGTTAACAACTGAGAAGCAACATAGTGATTATGACTCTAAAAGCAGTGAAATCTCAGGGGCTTCTAACTTTCAAAAAAATGAAAGCACTCTTGGGCTACAATTCTGAATGCTGGCTCTTACTTCCAAGGTGAGTTTTGTGTGTATGTCTGAAGAAAATTTGATAAAATTTTTCTTGAAAAGTTTCCGAGTCACTGGAGCATGAAAAAAGGTGTTTCTCAACCCTGGAAAGAAATTCTGGGTACCTTTTTTCAGTGCATGAATATCTCAATAAGCAGCTTGATTTTAAAATGTCAAACTTGCCGGAGAACTTGGTTCTTGGGTAGGACAAATGCCTTTGATTTGTTTGAAGAAATTTGATTTGGAAATAGCCAACTGATTAGTTGTCGAGACTAAGGCTTTGAAGTCACAGAGTATGGATTTCTATTATAGGCCCTTTCGGAGCTCCAGACATTTGCATGTAAAATATTTCTAGAACTTTTGCATATGCTTAGATATTAAAATAGCCATGCTTAATGCATTTATAAGATCCCATCTGTCACATACACACCACACTTTAAAATGCTACCCAATGAGGAAATAATCGTCTTGTTGTTTAACCTTAATCAAATAGGAGAAAGAACACATAGTGCTGATGAACTATGATTGTTGAAGTCCTAAGTGCATAATAATATTTAATTCTGTACATTGCACATTTGGGATACTATTAAATAATGGCTCTTAAGAGATCTCCATCTGAGACTCAGGAATGTGGAGATGAACCAAAGAGAGTGGGGAATCATTCAAGCATGAAAATCAAAATCTAAAAAAGACCTTGAAAGGTTAGAACATTCAATCCCTACCTAAAGTAACAAACTTGTGAGCTATCAAGGCTTGGAGGCCCAAGGAAGATCACCTACTCTAAACCATTCATTTCACAAAATCAGGAAATTGCGGTCCAAATTAAAGTTGTTGAAACCTTATTTGTGCTTTTTGTTCAGATTTTCAGAAGAGAAATTTCAACAACTTCCTCTAGCAACAGATTCTTGTGCTTAATCATCAGGAAATTGCAACAACCTTAATTTCCTCCAATTAGGCCTCTTTTCTTGATATGTGTGTATCTAAAATAGCATTATACCATACATATCTGTTAGTGACTAATGCTAGAACATGCACTATGACAAAATGTGAGAAGCTGGAAATAATTAACCCAAAGATACAAAACTCAAAAGGGGTCTAGAGAGGGCATGTCAGTAGACTCACAGTGGCCATATGATGCTGCAGGACCAGGTGGCTAAAGAGAGATGGTTGAGCAGATGGTTTCAATTCTAGCTTTGTGTCTTACAAATTGTGAATCTGGGCAAATTACCTATGTTCTCTATGTCTCTTATTTATGGATAGTAACAACAGATGCTAATAGAATATTGTTCTAAAAACAGGACTCACAAGAGTCTTTTACTCATTTAAGGAGAAAAGATAATGGTATTTTGATTGTGTGTATTTTTTTAAATCATATTTCAAGGTAGTGGAAAAGGGGAGTGATTATCTGTTATCACCTATTATTTCTAAGAAATATTGTATTTATAGATATGTAGGAATTTATTACTGAAAAGAGAATTCAAAGCACTAGTATTTAGGCAGGGGTGAAGAAACAACTGAAATTGATTACCTGATGATTTTTTCTCTTCCTTGGAGATCATTATGTATGATAGAAATTAGAATACTATGTTCTCCACACAGGGGAACAGATTAGGTGATATTTCATTATCTTTAGGATCTATGACTTTTTGACTTGTGTTTGTCAACACCATCTTTGAGTTCCATTTTATTTTCTTAGTTTCATGCTTCACTAGTTTATATTACATTTAAAGGGAACTTTAAAAAGCAGATATGGAAAACCACATGTACTAGGTGTGTGTCCAATCTCAGGATGCAATTTTAGGAAATACAGCATCATCTTTTTATATGAAATGCTAAGATAAGTCTTGCTTGCTCTCATTGGAGATTCTAATTTAGCTGGGTAAAATGAATTCTAAATGATATTGATAGTAGTAACTCTTAGGTAAATCTATTTCAGATCAGTGGTTGAATGCTAATTTGCACCATAATGAAAAGCAAATCCTCCAAGTTCTCACTCTCATTTTTTAATACAAATTGATGTTACAACATGACCAGTAAAGAAAAAAAAAACTTTCTCTATTATTTCCATTTGCTAGTTTCACACATTTAATTACAGACATGGAAGCTGTCAATTTTGTTGCTTTTATTAACCAACAGTCTTAAGACAGCTTCACAATTTCCAGGTCAATATGTGATATAAAACATGGGAGCTTTTACAAGTGGATTGTCAAGTAAAGAGATACATTTGGATAATAAGAGACTGACACACATATTCAGGTGAATCCTTAAAGGTTAAGAGGAAATCAATGATGGGGAACGAGGATTTATTTGATTCCGTGAGGTTATCTGTGCTTTGGAGGAAAGGGAAAACTGTTTACTTTGCCTATTTATATATTTAAGTAAATCCTCCTATACCAACTTACTTCCTGGAATCATGTTAAATATATATGATTTGGGCAGTATTTCAATTTTACTGTATGTCTTCAGAATATAATTTTAAGCATGTTGATACCACACCGCGAGGGCATTACAAACTAATGAACTGGATAAAGAATTAAAGCCACAAATCTGACCATGGAGAAGGTCAACCAGAGAAATAAAATTAGAGCTACATGAGTGGACAAAATAATGACATGGGAGTATCTGATTTATAACATGAAAAACATGTCATTTTTTTCTCTGGCAGGTAAAAAACAAACAAAAACCACATACACACACACACTCTCTCTCTCTACCTTAGTGGGCATTAGAGATCCTGAACATGCATAGCAAGGAGCCTCCCTTCACTGAGAAATTCAAGACTCCCTAGAAATTATCTCCAGTAGAGCAGTCAACAGAGGAAAACTTAGATATACCTAACACAGAGCAAGTGTTGGGTCAGCCAGCAGTCAACACTATTTCCTCAGAAAATAAAAAGAAGGGAGTAAGAAAACAAAAAGGCTGGGTGTGCCAGTTTGGGAGAGGTGATCTTCCCTTACACAGATACTTCCCTTATGTGGACAGTACCATGAAAAAGACGGCAACTGCAAATTGAATGCATTAGTCTTCAGTCTAAATAGGTTGAGACTTACTTAAAGATCATAATGTAGGCTGAAGGGCAACTAGCTCAAGACAAGACAAACAGAATAGAATCAGATGAGTTAGGAGATGAAACTCGCAGTACTACATATAGCAATGGTAGTTATCCACAGGGGCAGATAGGACCTGGCGGTAGAAAGAGCTCTCACAACCTTACTCAACACTCCTCCTTCCCCACCCTTCCAAAGATGCCCTTACTATGACTTGGTCTGGTTCAAAGACCTTTGCTTTGGTCTCAGCCCCAATACTGAATAAGAACGCTTGAGGATTGAACAAGGCTTCACAATATTGAACAAGAATGATTGCGGAAAGGGCCCATGGAAGAACAGTCTCTCAGAACAAAACGTGGAGTAAAATGGTCAGGCACTTTTTCTCTCAGGTTCACTGTTTTGTCTCAAACACTTAGAACAGTGCCTGACACTTGGTAGCTACTTGAATCTGTGTGGAGTGGATGTGTAACTGAATGAAACAGTGCACGAGGGTGCTCTCTCTTTGGTGCAAACCTTTCCCTGGGAATGACTAGAAAGAAAAGACCCAAGACTATTCTAACACAGGGAACACAAGTTCCAGCTCTCTTGTTGGAGAGTTTTCCTTCCCTGATAATTGCTGCTGCAGGAATAAGCCTTTATGTACTACTGGGAGGGTGAGATGCCAATTCTGGCTCCAAATAGTTAGGATGAAAGGAATAACCTAAGTACTAATTGGTTTCAGGCCCAAAATTAGACTAAAACTAACTCAACCAAAAGGAGTTCTGGTCCAGAGAACCACATTAGGGGATGGGACGAGGGTATTAGTTGAGGGACCTCAATCTGACTGAGACTTTTTAGGGTGATGAGGATGAATAGTCAAGAGCAGAATTGGGAGATTTACATTTTGCATCATGATTCCATTTGTGTCTTTAAGCATAGAATATAGATTTATTTAAAAGAGGCCAGAATAAAAGATAACACTGTGTTCTGCTCTCAGCTTGCCCAAGTCAAATATTTGGGGGGTACTTTATATATTTGAAAATTACTTTTTCCATTTCTCAATCTTTGAAGTCAATGGAAGATAGAGGAAAAGGTAAGACAACAGAACAATGAAAGGGGGAAAAGGACACACCATATGTATCTCCCAGGAAACTTCTTGGTTCATGAATCAGAAAGAAAAGAGAAGACTAAGATTATCCTAGATCATGACTTCTAGGTGAATATTCCTCTCTCAGGTCCACAGAGACACTGTAGCTGAAGCAGGTACCAGGGTTGCTGGTGAGGAAATCTCTCTCCTAATGGTGATACAAAATGTTCCAGAACGGCTGATTTGAAGGGACAGCCAAAACTATTTTTACTTAATATACACACATCCCAGGGCTTTCCCAACTGTTACTTCTCATAAAGGGCAATGCAACTTCTAGTGGGAGATTTCAAGCAGCTTGTGTCTGATGCTAAAGAACTGCAACCAAAGTGCTCCTTTGAGGAAGAGAAAGAAATACACATAAAGCACAGAGATTTCATTCAGAATTAATGTACTAAATGACCCTCCATTCTAAAAATCATACCTAACTATGTTGTATCTCCATGAACATACTCGTCTCACCAAGCAAAGGCAACAGTGGTCTTAAGCCCTGCACACTCCAAGTTCAAATCAGAATTACGTCCATGAGGATGACTAAATGTGTTTCCTCACGCACTGTTTTTCAATACTTATTGGCACAAGTACCCTTAGCAATAAACTGTACAAATTTTCATTAGAGCAGGGGTCTGCATACAACAGCCTGCAGGTAAAAATCAATCCACAGCCTGTTTTCCAATGAACTAAAAATGATTTTTACATTTTAAAAGGGTTATGGTAAGCAAAAGAAGTCAGATGGGGAAAGAAAAATACTGGATAATTTTCACTCATATGTGGCATATAAAGAAACATGACAAAAGAACACATAAACCTAAATCAAAACAAATTCTAGAAATAACAGGCTTGAGGCTTCAGGAGGGGTGGGTGTGGGTGAGAAGCGAAGGGAGGGGGAAACCCTGAACACTGGGGGAAGGTATTGGGGTTTTGGTGGTGAGTGTGGTGTGGTAACAAACATCTAAAGGAGTCTGAATCTATACTTCTGAATCATATACAGTGTTGTAAACCAACATCACCACAGTAAAAAAGTACAATAGAAAATAATGCATTATAAAAATGAAGTTCATGTGCCAGAGATCATATGTAATTGCATGACTAAAATTTGTAATTTGTATTATGTGGTCCTTTAGGAAAATCATTGACTCCTGTTTGAGAATATTGCTTATTTTCTTACATCTGAAGGTATGAACAATGAAATAAGGAGAAACCAGTATGTCAATTCAGGTTGGCCTGAATATTTAAAAGACTCAGTGAAACAACAAAGCTTTTAGCCCAGGAAATTTTAATAACATCTATAAATGATAACTTTTGTTGCATAACATTAAATAGTTGCTATAATTAAATTATTTTATTGATGGTTATATTTAAAATGTTACATTTAAATGATTAAATAAATGTTATATTTAAATATGATCATTTCCTTATGTGGTAAACACAATTGAAAATGATTCAATAATAAGGCCAATATGAAAAAGTCCCAAATTATCACTAATTCCAATGACTATAGATACCACTTATTGTGCCCTTACCAGATTATGTGCTTCTTGTACAGTATCTCATTGACTCTTCAAAATAACCCCATGATTTCTTTTGAAATAGTATTTTTGCATCTTTTAGGTGGATACCTAGTTGTAGAATTATTGGGTTGAATGACAGATCCAAGCTTAATGTTTTGAGACACCTCCACACTTCCTAAAAGCTGGTCCAGCTTGCATCTCCACTAGTGGTGTAGGTGGGTTCCCTTTTCTCCACATCCTCACCACAATTTTCTGTTTCTGGTCTTTTTTTCATAAGCCATTCTCATAAGTGAGAAGTGGTATTTCATTGTGATCTTTATTTGCATTTCCCTGATGACAAGAGATGAGAATATTTTTTCAAATGTCTAACTGTAGTTTGTATGTTTCACTGGAAAAGTGCCCATTTATGCACTCCCACGTTTCCTGTAGTGCTATTCACTATTGCTAAACTGTGGGAACATTGTTTAGCACCCCCAAACAGATGAGTGAATGAAAATATGGTATATAGACATCATGGAATATTACTCAGTGATCATAAAAAGATAGTCATGTGATTTGCAGCAATATATGGAAAGGATAACAAAAGTGAAATAAATGGCAAAAGAAATGCCAGATGTTGTCACTAATATATGGATAATAAAATAACTAAACTAAGAGTAATATAAAGAAAACTTAAAGACTCACCCTTTTGAAAGTTGGGAACAAAAATAAGCACCAAGATGGGACAGGGGGTGGGGGAGGTGGGGGGTGGGGGGGTGGAAGAAGGATAAAAAAGTGGGAAGGGGGCACAATGGACTATGGTGAAGAACTTAAGGGTGAGTGGGTTGTGGGTGCATTACGCTGATAATACCAGATAGGGTATACAAATATTATTTTATTTAAAAATATAACCAAAATAACTCCATGAGGCTGACAGTATTCTGTTTTATAGTTGAAATGACAGCGGCTCCACAGGGTAACAATGTGACCAAAGTTTCACGAATAGTAATTATGGAATAAGGATTTAAACTGAATTCTAGCCACTGCAGAGCATGAACATGTAACCTTTACACTATACTGTTTCCCTTAAAAGAGAGACTGTATACTTTATTTTTTTTCACTTTATTCTTACAAATATTGCACAACTTTGCAAGAGGAAAGTCATAACATTGCCTGTTAGGTGAAATCTGACCAAGTCAGCATTCTCAGCTTCCTCCCTTTGCACACAGGGACACCAGTCATCCTGTTCAGAACACAAAAGGACCCTTTCTGAAGGTTTAAGAAGCTATAAAAAGAAAGCATCTCTTGTCTTTCTTTGTGATTTAAAAAGCTGAGGTTAGGGTTTTTTATTTTCATGTGAGGCTATTTAAAGGGAGAACCTTTGAATGATGATCATTCTAGTTGAGTGTGTATGTTGCATTCTTTATTTTTACTTAAGCCAGGTAGCCTTCCAAGAGGTGTTAAAAAAAAAATCCCACAGGCACCACACTGCCTTTCCCTCTTTTTCCTCTCCTTCTCTTCTCTTTTCCCTTCAGCTTTCACTTTCAAATTCTTCTACTAGGTACCAGACAAAGGAATTAGAAAATACCCTTTAGATTAGAACAAAATGGAGTCAGCTGGTGGCATCTCTTTGTTTTAAAACCTCTAACAGCTCCATTCTAATAAAGATCTCAGTTTTGGCCCATGTTTCCAGCTGCTAAGGGAGAAGTTTTACAAGAAAGCTGTGTAGTCACATAAACAATAACAACAACAACAAAACAACAATAAACAATTGTAAGCTAGATGTACCTTCCTCTAGAAGACACTTCTTTATCTAGACCTAGTACTATCCACAGAAACACGATTTCCCAGGTAGTGTTTCATAATAATGCTTTATTTCTCTTTGTCTTTTGATCCCCTTCCAATTACCATGTTACAGGGAGTCTTACTGTCTACTCTTACACATACTTTCCCTTACTTCTCTTTTGTAATTTGTCCATTGTCACCCAATACCTGAATATTGTCTGGGGATGTTTAATTTTTTTCTCTGCCTTGAAACTCTATCTTTTCTACATTTTTATAGCATATAAATCTCTCAAAAATTGCTGGTTAAAGCACTAATTAACCAGCATTTACCCAAAACTCTGCAGGGTCGTTAGGGTTGAGTTCATTGGCTTGTCTATATACTCTAAATGTGTTGGTGCAAGCAACTTTACTTGGAGATGAAGGAACTGAGTTGATGCTACCGACATGTCTGGTGGTAGTTCACCTGCTGGGGGAGCCTTGACTACCTCTTACCATATTCTTGCATTCAGGCTCCCTATTTGACTTCTCTCTTAGGAGGATCAGTGAAGTTGGACTTTTTTTAGTGGTAGCTCAGGATTCCAGGATGGTAAAAGTAAATCTGTGATATCACTCGGAGCTCAGGTACAGAAGCCATGATGTGTCACTATTGCATCATTCTCATCAAAACAATCCATATTTCTAACTCAGATCAAGGGGTGGGGATAAACATCACCTCTTGCTGGTAAAAGTGACAAAATGACATTGCAAAAGTGCCTGTAGGATGGGAGGGTATTTTGTGTAACCCTCACAAAGAGGGTTATATTTCTATATCAACCAATTTGCCCTACTCAAAAAACAGAATGGGCAACATATATTTACCATCATAAATATATTCAAGGACAGACTGAGTGGTATAGGAATAGGTCTAATCAACTTCTTAAAATCTGTTTCTAACAGTACGGTAAATTCATAAGAAAGAGATTATTCAATAAATTAGAGAAAAGATCTATATGGAAAATATTATGGAGGTTCTTTAAAACAACAAAAATGGAAATAACATGGGATCCAGCAATACGTCTGTTAGATATTTATCCAAAGAATATGAAAACATTAATATAAAAATATTTATTACATGCTCCGATGTACACAACCTCACTATTTACAACAACTAAGATATGGATTAAGCCTAAATATTTGACAATAGAAAATTGGGTAAAGGAATTATAGAGTAAAAACTGGAATACTACTCAGTTATTTGAAAGATGAGAAGTGTCTTTGAGGAAACAATGGATGAATGTTGAGGTAAAATAAGTCAGAGAGTAAAAGATGGTCAACCAGTTGGTGTCACTCACTTCTGGAAAATAGCCAGGAAGGTAATAAGAATAACCCTACATTCTATGAGTAATATACTGGTTACCAGAAAGAATGGGGAGGAAGGAGGATGGAACAGAAGAAGGAAGGTCATGGGTTGTGGTAATGGAGTTTCGGTAGATGGGTAGTGAGGTATGCTTACATGTGTAGGTGTGAAGTTGTAGTCTCTAAATTATACAGCAAGTAAACTAGTGACAAACCAATAAAACTTTTTTTTTAAAAAAAAACCTACTATATAATTTTATGTCCTTTGATTTCAACAATTAATTTCACCTGGATTTTCTTTCACTCCTGCCTTATAATTTATATCCCCCCAGCAATATCACCACCTGTTTCTTTCCAGAATCAGAATCACAGAATCACAGCACTAGGCACACAATAGCAATGCAACGAATCTTTTAATTAATTTCTTGCAGAACCAAGACTGTAAGAGGATACTGTTTGATTTAAAAAAATACCATCTCATTATAAGCTTTTTCATGTGCTCATTTGAAGCAATTGCTACATTAGTACTGAAAGAAATAAAAACCTAAAATACACAGAAATTTTTCATTCCAGGAGCTTACAACAAACTGGTCATAGCCACTCAGCATTCCCATGGTTGTATTATATTGCCAAGGCTTTGACTGTTTTGAAATAAAGTAACTGCTTTTCTCAGTCTCACCTATCATTAAATTGGTGGGCTTTATACATCATTCATAAGCCTCCTGGTGTTATTTATTGTGAATCTCTCTGGCTCAAGTCACATTTGATCAACATACTGAAGAACAAGTGTTCCAGTCACTAAAGCAAATTTTTATAAGAAGAGAAATGATTTGAAACATGGTCTGGATTCAGCTACCTTAATACAGTTAACTGGATTAGCTGCCAGGGATATGTCTTTTGTGAATTATTTGATAAATTTGTGATTTTATTTTCTCCAGGGTTCTGAATTGAATTCATTCAATAGGGAGTGCTTCCACTGTGCAAGGCAGGTGCTAGGGCCTGGGGCAATCTGCTGTTTGTATTATTAGATGTCATCCCTCAAATCCATAAGAAAGTAACAAAATATTAATGATAAGCATGTGACTGAAGGAGACAGGAGGAATGCTGTGTTGGGGTAGCAATAAATAGGGAAAAGAAGTCTTTAAACATTCGTATTTTATTAGGGAAAAAAAAATATTTGGCTAACCCCCAGGCTAAATCACTGTAATACAAAACTCGAGGGACTTAAAAGAATCAGATGCAATGTCTCTTGTATAAATTACATTCTTGTACTACCTGGCTAGTAAAACTGTACTGATCAATAGATTTCCCTTTGTGAGACTTCCTCTTTTATACTACTAAGGTAGAAAACTCAAGTGACTCCCTGTCAGTAGACAGAGTGGTCAAAGACTTAGTTTTTCATCTTTGATGCCAGAGAATCTCCCTCCCTGCTCTTTCCCTCCCTTACTTTTCCTTCATTTTATAAATACTTACTCAAAAACACTACAAACTTAAGGAGAAATTTCCATAGCTTAGCTATTGTCAAATCATACTGATTAGAAATCTCTTTGCATGATAAAACACATGCAATTATTGTATTAAATCACTGACCACATACTCTGAATCTGGGATTCAAAAATTCTACAACCTCCATTAGTTTAGCAAGTGGAGCCTCAAGAATGACCAGCCAAGACAAAATCTTCTGGTATGAAATGAGTCAGTAGAGGAACAGAACGTTAACACTCATTTCCCAGCCCCAATTATTAATACTTTTATAGGGGTGGGTGAAGGCAGTTATCTTCAGAGTTTATCTCAGTTCATTAAGTGTAGGCCTATATACTCAAAGATGAAAAAAACGAACAATTTAGGAGCATGTCTCCTTCAGGATATTCACAAACAAACAAACAAACAACAAAACAAAACACTTTCCTTTTAAAGGGTACTCTTATTTTGTAAGATTCAAGTCTAAAGGAGTTTTTGTTAATTACTACAAGAATCCAGAACTGTATGAATCTTCAATATTATAGAAATAACTATTTAAATCATAGATATGGCAGTATTTTAGCGCAAAGGTTTTATCTGGTTGTTAAGCAGTATTTAAGTCAGCTAATTTGTGGCCACTATGTTCATTTTTGCAAGACTTTATGAATCCCCAACTTTTCATATATGGGCAAACCTACCCTCACTCTGGCTACTACTATAGAAATGAAATAAAACGAAGGTGGACAAAATGAAGGAAGATGGACGGAAAGAAAGGACGAAGGCAACAGTGAAGGTTGGACAGAGAAAGAAGAATCAATTGATTCTGGTATCTATAAAACCATAATTTTAGCAAAAATAATTCAGAAAACTCAGTAACAAGAGACAGAGCCTACATATACATAAATATCAATATTTAGAATTTCAATGCAAGTTATACTGGTGGAATTACATTAAAAGCAGATGATCTCATCTAAACACTGCTGTAGACTTTTAGTCCATTGGTGCAATCAAAATTTATTTTACTTTAATTTACAGGTTACTTCTTTCTAAAATTACTTCAGGCATTAGTTTGATCATTTTGTATCTGAGTGCCTGTATTAAATTGAATATCAGAACAATTTTTGCATTCTACTTTCTTCTAACTAAGAGAGAAAACTGGAAATAGGGGTAAGAAGAAAAAAATTATCACCTATTTATTCCACTATTCAGATGACCACTATCTGCAAGCTTAAGTCTTTTAAATTTCTGTTTCCTTAATAAGAAAAAGTGTAAAAACTGGAGTCAGGTTCTATGCGTAGTTTCATACATTTTTTTTAAATGATGTATCATTACATTATAAATTTATATGTTTCAGCACTGAGAACCAAAAAGTGTAATATATTACATTAAGTTCACATTTAGTAGACCAAATCTATCTCACTATTTTTAAAAGCAACTTTGCTGTAGACATTTACTCAAATTAATATATATTCTATTTTACTTCTAAGTTAATTTTACAATCCATTCAATACATATGTTTTATTTAATCAATCCTCTTTGTTTGGTATTTAGGTTCTTTTCAGCATACCTTTGTCAATGGATATTTATAGAACTGATTCAAGCCTGGCAGGTAAATTTCCATATTCCCTCTCTGTCTTATGGTTTATGGAATAGAGCTCCTTCCACAAAGCTTATATTCCACTCATATAAAGATTTTTCAGTTCATAGCAATAAACTACACTGTTGCAACAAGTTCAAGAAAATGAATTGCTCTTAAGTTATTTGAAAAGATCTTACTCCTAGCACCAATATTTAACCCCCCCCCCTGCTCAATTAAACCTGCGGGGAGAATTCAAATAGTGTACAAATATGAACAATGATGTAAGGAAATAAATATTTTTAAAAAAGGAATCATAGTTGGAAGTTTCAAGATTATGGAAAACTTTCTGCCTCTTTTGTTATGTTTGATTTATCTTCTGCCTAAATTTGATCATTTAAATATCATTTTTCCAAATTCTTGACATTTTCAGTCCTCAAAATCTTACATTTGAACAACTACTCTATTTTAGCAAAGTTCCAATAAAAAAATATAAAACCTTTACCATTGATATTAATCTCCACACTTAAGGAGTTTTTAGATACTAATTATTGTTAAAAGTGAATAAAATGGTAGCATGATAGTAAAGTTTAAATGCTAAGCCTAAACACATTTTACCAAATTCTCTTTACAAATATATACAATAATTTTATATCCTTGTAATCAGAATTTTTTCGCTGAACCCTAAATCATAAAATTTCACGTTACCATTTAGACTTCATGTACATTCATTTTTTTGAGATATCTTTTTAAAAATTGACTGAAAGAATCTTAAGTATTGTGTACTTAAGCTGTTTTTAAATGTCACTAGTATTTAAAAGTCTGCAAGGAAGATCCTAATTTTTTTTTATTTTTAGTGATTCCTGTAGGCTAATCCAAAAGATTAAATATAGTCAAAGGAGATGGACACTTTTATGCATTGCCAAGATGTCTTTCAATGCAGTTTCACTGCTACCCCTAGAATGAAACAAGCAGTTGCACCAATATTGCATTAGCAGTGACTATTATAGTTAAAAAATGATTTCTAATTTGACAGATATAAAATGGTAACTGCTCATGGCTTTAATCTAAATTGCTATGGGTTGTTCTCCTAACTCCAGGAAGCTATGTGCAGAATTCTCCTTGGCACCGTGTGCGAAGTGGTAGTCAGCATAAGCAGATACATAAATAAAATAGGTCACTTCAGAGTAATTTCAGTTCATTGAGATATCACACCTCTTCTAAATAAAAGATGATCTAGGGAGTTGATACTAGTGTTATCCCCTTATATCTGAGACTGTGTCATCATCACAGTGATTTACCCCAACTATTTGAATCTGAAGGTCAGAGTTTCTGAAGATGAACAATATTCAACTTAGATTTATTTGATATTAGGGCTATTGCACACCATGACAGGGAGAAATGTTTGTTATGACACAATTTATTTTTATATGAGCATCCTTTATACCAAGAGCTATAAAATATTTTACAGTGATACATAAGCTAATGGTCCTTGTAGAATGCTGATTTTTCAGTGTTTATTTAACTTGTGGTTGTGATGAAAAACTGGTGTTTCATTGTTTGGCAGGTACAAGTGGGTTTTCTAACAACTATGTTACAGAAAATTATCCCAGAGGTTTAGAAAAACCATAGATATGAGAGCACTGAATTCTAACCATTAGACCACCAGGGAGTGTCCAGACCATAGATATGAAACATCATAATTTACCCTTTCCCAGTGCCTTACAGAAGTAAGGAAGGGCAACATGTGGAGAGAATAAGGAAGAGGAAAGGAATTAGGGAAAGGAATCAACAATGGTTCAAATCTGTTAACAGGGAAAATCTGTTAAACAAGTAAAATTTTCTCTAAAATAAGCAAAAAAGAATTATCCAGTCTTTTCCTCAATATATTTGCTCTTAGTGTATCTAGATATGACATTTAAATGATAAAGTAAGACAATTTGAAGTTGACCATATCAACTACAGCAATACCTCCCCAAGGAACCAGAAAGAAGAATCAGTAGCTGTATTTTTGGATGTTATAGACCTGTGGTAGGTATTATTTTCATAAATTAAATTTATAACTGCTGGCTTACTTTCTTTTGCGTTTTCATTGAAGTCAAAGCATCATAACTCCCCACTGAGATGATACTGACAGTTTTCAGATAGACTTCTTGGCTTTCTTTTTTCTTTAAGCTCTTGTCCCTCATCTTAGTGCAGAAACTCTGAGAAGTGCTTGCTTCCAAGGGAATAAAAAGCAGATAAGTTTCCTGGATTCCAGGAAGCATGTTAACAGAAATAAGCCAAAAAAAAAAAAAAAAGACAAAAACCAGACAGTCTCACTTATAAGTGGGATATAGGGAAAACAAACTGAAGGTCAAGACAAAAAAATTAAAGGTAACAAACTGACAACAGAACAAAGCACATAGCTAGTGAAGGGGAGGTTGGGACTGAGAAATCAGGGAGAGATGAGCACAAAAGATCAAGAAGACAGTTAAGGGGTGATATAGTAGTGGGAGAACCCCAGGAAATACAATGATGTAAAATCTATATAAATGTGTGTGCATGTAAACAATAGAATTGGTTTTTTAAAAAGTAGGTAGGGTTTTTAGAAAACAACGTAGAGGTGACTCTGTGGGTCAAAAGGGAAACCTTTCATTCTCCAATATCTGGAATAAGGAGAAAGTGTCACTGGATTGCAGGACAAACAGCTTAGAATCCAAAATGCAGGAGATTCAGTGTTTGACTGGTATTCCCTTGAGGGTTCTCCAAGTTCACTGCAGATACACCATTCATTTCTTCTTCATTACATTCCAGTCTCTCTCTCTTCTTAGGGATTAAGGGAAATGGTACCAATCCCGACTGTTTTACAAGTTATATAAAATGTCTAATTTTAAAAAGTGTATCATCTTTTCAAACATTTTTTTTAAAATTAGGTATTTGGCAAATGTGACCTTTGGCAAAGATAATGAAGCTCTTGGGAGAAGTGAAAAGAATGCTTCTAAGTTAGGTGAGATTGTGTTTAAATTTTCTCTCTGAAACCAACTCTAAACCTCTAGATGAGTCACTTCTCCCCTTTGACAGAGTTTCTCTGTCTATAAAATGGAACTAAGAGCTACCTCAAAAGTGAATGAGATGGTTAAACAGGGTGAGGACTTAAAGATTAGAACATAATGTCAGTCCAATGCAATAGCTAGTATAAAGCAAGCAGTAAATTAACGGCACTGATGCTGCCACCTTTGTTGCCAGGGGTTCAAATTACTACCTTATCCTATTTCATTCTTCTCTGAGAATTTATGGCAACATTCAACAAAGCGGGAGTTGGTGGCAAATTTGTTAGCAAGGTGGTGATTCTTTCTCATTCATTCCCTCTGGCCACTAACCACAAAACCTAGTGAACCGGGTAATTAACAATGAAGGTGATGACCGCTTCATGGGGCAAAATCTGCATCACCCACGATGACAAATATTTAGTGAGCTTTTTAAGCACCATTGCATAGAGATAAAACATATTTGTAGGAGCCAGAGGTTATAGTTTAAAACACCTTTCCATATTGATTAATAAGATGGTCTCCTGGAAACATATATACAAATAAATAAGTCATTGAAATTATTTCAACTGTGTATGGTGGGAAATTAACTAAGGCATAACTTAGAAGAAACATGTTAGCATTAAAATGGTGGTCAGCCCAGCTACACAAAGCCAGGGATGATGAAAAAGGTGCAGGCAAAGATGTAGAGAAACCCAGGGGGGATGTTTAAGGGCTACATCCCCAGGTTTGTTAACAGTGTAGAGTTTGAGGAAGCAGAGGGGGAAGTATGAACGCTGGAACAGAAACTGAAACAACTGTGTACAAAGGGTACAGGAATGGAACTGTGATTTTTCAGGAGTGCAATAGAGCCAACCTGGAGTGCCCTTGCTAGGAAGGTGCTGTGAGAATAAGCATTCCAATCTCTGGCACCTCCCTTCCTCCTTCTGTTCTCTGGAGAGTGTTCCCATGGGTAAATTTAATCAGAGACCAGAGGATAAGAGAGTGCTTAGTTGTCATCTATCTGAGTCCATCTTCCAGGGCAGAAAGCAAGGGGAAGGGCACAGAGGGTTTTTGGTGGCAACTGGAGGATCTTCAGTCTATCCTAGCCCCAGGCAAGCGCAAAGGTGGGAAAGTCTGGACCAGCTGATTTTCTGGTGCAGGAATGATATCTTGCTTCTTTTTGTAAGCCTGGTATTCAACAATTGCCTTGCTCAGAGAAAGCACCCACCAAATACTTGTGTTAGGAAGAGCAGTATGTCTTGGCTATTCACTTCAGTATTCGATTTTTCAAGAACTAAATCAATCAAAGGCTTGTCTCTATAGAGTCATAGAGAAATATGAAAATAGACAAAGTGACAAAAGTTTGGCATGTGAAGTCAGAACTGTCTTATCTCCAATGAGCTGTGCAAGGTAGCTATGCACATGAGTGCATTCCACAGCAAGGTTTGGCTCCCTCACTGCAAGTAAAAGTTTAAATCCTTAAGTAATGCTACTGACTGATATAAATGGAACCTCACACTTTACCTAAAGCAATAATGCTTTCAGGTTAACACTTGGAGGAACAAATTTAAAGCAGAATACAAAATGAAGTAAATCTGCAAATTCCAAAGTTGAGCTTCCATGATTAATTTTTGTAAGTTTTCTTTTTTCCAATTAAAATATTCTTTAGTATTTTTATTTTTGATCAGATGATGGTAAAATAATTGTACTGAGATTAACCTTATTAAAGATTGGTCATTTTTAAGAAAAGTTGAATAAATATTAAAATTTAGGAAGTGTTTAAGCAAAGGAAATATCTTGAATACAAGTCACACTTGGGGATATAATTAAGGACAGTTTATTATAAACAGGAAGTAATACATTTCACATAGCAATCTAATACTAAGTTATTATATGTGTGTGTCTATATATATATATATATGTGCCTGTATCTATATCTATACATATAAAATTACATATAGCCACAATTTTTCCTTAATGTAAGTATTGTGCACTCCCTTGCATGATAATATCTCAAATGTTTAGACTTTGAGGTTGATTCTCCTGGAACTTGTAACAAGCACAGTAGACATCTACAGTCAGATTGAGCATGGCCTGAAAGTCTTAAAAGAAGGAGGAAGTGGAATAAAACCTCCAGCATGAAGCACCACTGCTCCTAGGTGGCATCTTTTCCTTAAATTTTGATATTAATGTGCGTTTAATTGTGCATTTTAAACATTTTGATGCTTTCAAGGCTTTAGGGTGCATGGTATAATTACTCAGAGATGAAATATAAAATAATAAAGAGTGCTCTCAAACTCCAAAGTCTGCCATGGGTAACCATCAGGGTAGAAACTACTTCAATATAAACATGACTTTAGAAGGTTGTACTAAGATTCATTTGATAACTGATGCTGATAGCTATGTGAATTGCATAATTAGAGGATTCTATGCACTATCTGAACTATTCAGATACAGTCATTAATAATTTTATAGGTGAGAAGATCAAAGCAGAATCAGATTCATAAGTCAATGATAATTTTGATTTTTAGGATATAATTTCCACATTCAGCTTTCCTAAACTGGATCTTTTTAAAAATGCTCTTACTTCAATAAAAAAGAAACTCAGGGAAAAAGATCAATAACAATATTCCTACTTACCTGACTCAAAGTTCAGACAAACTTAACCAAGGATTATGAAATTTATTACCATTTCTTCTCTTACCCACTTACCAAAAATGTTTAAACCAAATCCAAAAATATAAGTTTCTCACCAAGATTTGAATCTAATGAAAGAAATTAATCCCTGTTTCAAGCTAAACATTTCTATTGAGAATGATTTCTGGATGTGATGAAGAAAAGTAAATGTTCTTTAAAAACTTCATGTTTGTGTGTTAAATCAAATATATGAAAGATAACAGGATGTTGGTTTGGGTTTACAATCTTATAACTGCTTAGAGCAATTGCTAATGCAAATGAAGAATAATGAAGTCAGGGCCATTTATTAATTGTTTTTGATGGCACTGCAGCCTCCTGGAAACCCACAGCGATGAAACCTCAGATGCAATAGTGAGACTTGATTCTGCAGTATCTCATTTATTCACTGGAATCAACATTGGTGTGCCTCTTGAAAGATGGAGCCAGTGGATGGATCAATGATCAAAGGCAAAGAAATGAGAAATGGAATTCTTAGTGATTACTGGGTGAACTTAGCAAAATTTATCTTTGAGACTTCTAAGTTATATGATTTCTAGTAAAATGACCAACCAGTAACTTTCATTTTGTCTCATTTCACATTTAAAACACATGGCACAAAGACAAACAACCCAATTAAAAGTGATCAAAAAATTTGACATATCTCCAAAGAAGATACATAAATGTCCAACAAACACATGAAAAGGTACTCAATCTCTTTAGTCATTATGGAAATGCAAACGAAACCCATAGTGAGATGTCACCTTAGACAGATAAGTTTGGCTAGATTAAGAAACGAAAAATTACAATTGCTGAGAAGATTATGGAGAAATTGGAAAACTTACACTTCACTAATGGAAATATAAAAGTAGAGTGTGGAGTCATCGTATGACTCAACAATTTCAACTCCAAGTTATGTAGCCCAAAGAACTGAAAACTAGTGTTAAAAATTTGTACATGAGTGTTCACAGGAGCACTATTCACAATGACCAAATCTCTATCAACTAAAGAATGAATAAACAAATGTGGTATACCCATACAATGGAACGTTATCCAGCCATGAAAAAGGAAAGAATATTGATATGTGATAAAACATGGATAAACATTGAACATACCATACTAGGTGAAAGAAGCAAGACACAAATGCATAAATACATTTATATGAACTATCCAGAATTAGCAAAGTGTTATAAAGCAATTTAGTGAATGTAAGGGCTAGAGAAAGACTACTGGGAGTAACCAGTTAATAAGTATGATTTTTCCTTTTGTATGATGAAAATATTCTGAGAATAAATATTATTGAGGCTATGCAACATTTCAAAAGTTCTAAATGGTACTGTATTGTACACTATAAAATGGATGAGGTCATAGATATTTTTATTATGTCTAGTTAACACAAACATACACATACCACATAGAATTCTAGGTGCTCCATATAGAATTGAGAAAAAGAGCTTAGGGGTCGCATAATATTTGAAAGTGATCTATCCAGAGAATTTGCACTAAAAGTGTGGTTGCTAAAGCACGAACAAGGGCTTCATTTAAATTGAATATCTATCTACAATAGTTAGAAGGGATTGATGGAATTTCTATCATAAAATGATCAATATGGGATACTATTTTTTGTAGTGAATATGCAGATAGTAAAACAGACTCTGTATTTTACATTTTATTGATACATTTGCATTACATTTTATTAGCTCTCTTTAAGTTAGTATTTCCTATAATTTCTGCTCCCAATGTTATCACTCCCCCCACCCCACCCCCCCACTAAACCCCCAGCAATATGGAAACTCAGCTAATTTTCTTCTCTACTCCCCTGACAAATTTTATTGTTTTGCACATTGCTAGAGAGCAAGTATGTTTACATACTTGTAATAAGCTACTCCCCTCAGCAGCCCACAATCAATTCCTTTCTATCCCCCTATTTCCCAATCTATTAGATAGCAATGCCTTATTGTCCAAGGACACTATTTTAATTTGTTATCCCATCTTGAAACTAAGTTTAAAAATAAGAAAATGAATGGAATGCAATTTCTCAGACCTGATGGTTTAGAGGTTGATTCTGTACAACTTAAACAGAGGTATGTGCATGCCCAGGGATATTTACCGACATGCTAGGAGGTATATAAATCTCAGAAATAGTGCTGTATGTCTTCCTGAATTGTCAATTTCACTCCATGATAAAGGATCTAAGAACATTATTTTTATATTAAAACAGATATATTATGAAGCAAGATGCAAGATCCATGTGTATTTTTCAAATTATACAAGACTTCAAAGAAATTTCTCACTAGCTTCCAGACTCTGAAGGGGCAAGATTATTCTCTGCGCTTCTAGAAAGATGTAAAAGCAATTTGTAAACTGCAACAAACTATACAAAATCTGCAGCAATGATACATTGGAAACACTGGTGGAAAAGTATGAGGTTCCCTTCCCAAGCTGCAGAGAAATCATAATCTTTCTGCAGCACTGTGTTGTATTTTACACTTAGTTCATAAAGTGTTGGTACATATATAGTCTACCCCATCTTTAAAATGCCCTTGTGAGGTTGGCAGTTTATAGAAGAGTAAGAAGGTTTGAACATTCAAGCAATTTTTATTTATAGAGACAGTCAGGCTAAGATTCCAAGGTAACTTAAGTGGCAAAGGAAATGCTGAACTAAATAAAAGAGGGATGGTGTATGGGTTCAAAGTCAGTGTGGAGAGAACTACTAGAAACTGTCCTACCAGCAACTGTGCTACCCTCTTTCTTGCTTATTCCCCTGCCAAGAAGAACGAAGGCATTCCTTTCCAGAGTAATTAAAATAAAGAGAGCGGTGGAATTATGGAAAGTGTGGAGAGAAACCTTGTAACTGAAACCCCCAAATCTGCACATTGAATGGTGATGTCATCAACATTCTGGTTATCAAAGGAATTGAGCAAAGAACAGAGAACTCATATTATCTTGCAGATATCATAAATGCTTGCCCAGGAGAAGGCATTTCCTTAGCTGGAGGACCACCACCTATACTCAAGTTATATAAACAAAGGGAGAAGGATGAAACATCTTTGATTTAGGAATTCACAGCCTGGCTTCTCCAAACTGCTCTGCTCCTCACTGCCTGTGTGACCTTGGACACAAATGCTTTCCCTTACCTTAACCAGAAGATAAAACACCCTCCAACCTTACTTCAACAGGATGGATGTAGAAATTCAATGACACCAAAACCAAGAAAATGATTTACAAGCAAGGACCTGATGCAACATTGTTGATCATTTTCTCTGCCACAGATTTTCTTTTAAAAAAAAATAAGATTAACTAGATTTTTGTTCATATTTTTATTGAAGTAAAATCATAACATTTTTAATGGCAGTACACTATAGCATTATGTACGCTTCAGGGGTATATCATTCAAAATCAACTTACTATATTAGTTTTATCACTAAAAAAAATCCAATTCTATCCTTGCCAGTGATTTTTTAAAATTTTTATTTCCCAGATTAGAGTGACATATAGTTCATCATGAGCTGGTCCTGCAAACTTCCCTAGATTCTTCACAGGGTTTGAGAAGCTTCTCTATGACAAGCTGGACTGTGTGCCCAGTACACCGCATGGACCAAAAGAAGCACTGAGTAAAACTTGAAAACTAAATTGGCAAACAAATATTGTGGAAGCTACCTAGGGGAACTGAGACAAAGAATTAGAGCATACAGGAAGGTATAATTATCCAGGGCACAAGAAAGGATAGTTTGAGAAAGTCATATAATATTCCTTCATTTAGCTCTAAGGATCTATCATTGGCCATTCTTAAAGAGATGGATTCTAAAGGTGGGTTACCATGGTAACCTAGTAGTTGTCAGTCAACTCACTGGCAGACAAAAAAAATTGGGTATGAATACATGGAAGGTTGAAGTTGGTCAATTTCATCATAAATTAGAAGGTAACTCTTACAAAAGTGCTAAGTTGTTTCTGATTCTGTGAGAAGTAGAAAGTCAATTCCAGTTACCTAAAACAGTGTGCTCAGCTACTCTAATAAATCTATTATTAGATTTGTGTTAAGAAACAATTGAAAATACTACTTTCTATACTCCCATGGTATATATTTCTACAGTTATTAAGATGTCAAATGGCACAGATTATAGAGTCACCCAGAAAGCAAGAATAAATAGCAGTTATATGAAATAGAACTCTCTTGACTTCTTTTGTGGGTAGGACCTTGTCCTCTTTATAATGCATAAGCATGATACGAAGGCCATTTTCTATCATTATATCTTCATCTTTCAAAATTCATGAAATATTTTTTATAGACCATCAAAATATGTTTTTTAAAATTTTGACAAGATTTTGACAAGGTCAAGAAAGTCTTCTCACAATGCAGTCAAAGCAGAAAGAACCTGTTCTTGTGTAGGGATTTTTTGGAGGCAGGAGGGTTGGACAGGAAAATAGAAAGATGTGTGGGAATGAAAGGGTCATGAATTCCCTCCCTGTCTTGTACTGTGCAACAAAAATCTTGCAGACAGGAGCACAGTCCTCCCAATTCTAGACTGAATGAACTGACAGTCTTCACTTTTTAAGGCCAAGTTGGATCACAATGCTTTAACTTGTCTCAGAAACAGTTTGAATGAAAGATGACAGGTCTGTCTTTGGATTTGGTTTGGCCACTACACTTGAATCTTAAAATTTAAAAGTATATCATCAAATGTGCTAGAATAAAACGATGTCATTGCTCTTTAGACTTTAGGAATGGTGACTTTGAGAAATCTTAAGCAATCATGACACTATAGACGTCAAAGATCACAGAAGAAAGTTACAGAAAGCCAGTCATTTAAAGAGAAAAAAAGATCTTAAATACAGTAGGAAACCCTATGGTCCTCCTGTCAGTCCTGTGTAAATAAATGATGACTGAATTCCCAAGAAGTATGATGACAGAGGACAAGCTAGCTGTTTCCATTCAAATTTTTGAGTCTTAAATTCTTTTAAAGAAACATATATTTGGGTTAACAGGCATATTCTATTTGTGAAAGTCATACTGGGTATCCCAAAAGGAGCAGTGTCAGATATACATGAAGAGGGGTCTCTTAAAACCTTTGTAAGAGTATAATAACCAGGCTGCGAAGCATCTAGGAATTTGTACTTTAGTTGACTAAGCAAAAAGACAAATTTAATAATCTCCTTGTTCATATCTGGGCTCATTAAAATCTGAGACAATTTATATGATAGCACAGGTAGAATACCTCTTAGACATGTATGGAGCTGAGCCAATCCAGTCAGTTCTGAATTATGTCATGCTAAGGAAAGCAAATAGTGATAAGAATCTTCAAAAGAAGATCTATCATATACTATATTATTTGTGAGGTATAAGATTTATTTTTCTGCTTATATTTTGCTTGTGGAAATATGGAAATTATTGTGTTAACTTCTAAGTACACATCAACTGGTAGAAGTGACAACTGGAATAGGAGGAATAAATCAATTTGGAATTCAGTATGTCTGTAGATAAATTCCAGGTGGCAAATTTAGTGCTAACTCATCATCCAGCTCATGATATGAGGAGAAAAACTATAAGCAAGGCTATTTTATCTAGCCCATGAACAACTAGAGGTGCCAGGTTCTTCTGATTCAGTCTTACTGCTTGTTCCATGCACCTGCCCATTCGTACTTACCAGCACTAATGACAATATACTTGGGTGGCAAAAGGCTCTAATAAATAGATGGGTGAGACCAGCAGAGGGTGGTTTAGAGTAATGAAAATGCTAAGAAGATTGAGATAGAAAACAAAAGAAGCTTATATATCCTCAGTGACCTTGGCTAGAGGAACAACCATATTTCATGAAGGATAATGGGAGGTCTGTCTCAATGTGGAATTACTCAACTCTTCACGTAATGTCTCTTGCTAATATATTTTGGGTGTACTCAGGGTAAGAGTACTAAATGTATAATTCTAGAACAAAGTCTGTACTCATGTCTTGCCTTGAGCAAAAATTTCCCCCTATAGTTCCTTTCCTGGTTAAGAAAGTAACATATCTTTCTGAGGTTTACTTTTTTTACCTGTAGAATAAGGATAATTATTGTACCTAACTCATGGGACTTTTGAGATAATCAAATGAGATAAGAGATTTAATATTTGACCTAGGGACTGGAATATAATAAGGGTTCAACCAGTGATACAAACAGTCATTAAAATAGTAATCACAGGTACATCTATCTTTGTTCTATCATCTGCTGGGTTGAACAAATTCACATTCTCATATTTCCCTGAGGTTTGGTTTCCATGGGTTTTTTTGTTACTCTTTTTACATAGTAACCCCTACAAAAAAGAGGATAGCTTTCATCTTGTTTTCCCCTCCTGGTTACTGCCAGACAGGGATTCTCTCATGATAAAAAACAAGATTAAAATTTCCATTTACTTTTAAAAAGTGAGTCATAAAAATTAATCAATTATAGTGTATGGGGCTATACAGTTCCTGAGTGGTTTGAAGGTAAAAAACCTAAAACAGAATTTGATAAACAATAAGATTTCATCAAATACTATTCTATTATCTAGAAAACGGAATCAATATAGCTATAGTGGGCATTTTGCCTTTGGTGCAGTCTCTGCCTTCTAATCCTTGTTCTCGTTGCTTCCCCATGGACAGCAAGTCCCCCTTCTTAGCCCCACCATGTCTAACTTGGACTGCTGTAATAACCAGTTAGTATTCCTAGTTGAGAGTGGGTAAAGGGCAGGACAGAGTTTCAGAGATGGCAAACTTCTATAAAAGGTAAATGCTTCTACCTATAGCAATATGAAAATGCCTTACACATGCCTAAATCCTGGAGAGTTACTGAAGCATAACAAGGAGAAATTGAAAACATAAAGCACAGCTTTTCAAAGTCCCAAACCTTTTTAAATAAACTACCTTTCCCCATTTCTATACATTAGGTTTTATTTTAAGCTGTACCTATTAGGGAGAGTGAAGAGTCTCTTGAAACAGCTCAGTTTACTTTTGACAGTAACTCTTCGCAAAGAGTCTTTACCACACCATTTCTCCTGACTCACTTTTTCCCTTAGCTATCACAGGAAAACCAATGAGATATGACATTTCATGTCCATGCATTTGGATGTTACTTTTCTTGATCAAAAATTTACTATGGAGGAAATACCCTGGCAGAGTTACAATGGAAATCTTTAGACATTTCCAAAAGTAACATCTCAGTATCCACTTCAGCTTTCAAGGAAGGATGGAACAGTCATCAGGTTCTTATTTCACATGGAAAAAAAGTAAACCATGGAATGTTTATCTCACTATATCATCACTTTTCTGATTTCCAAGTTAATGTTTATTGAGTATAGAACTTCAGATCTTTAAAAAATAAACTGCCCCCTTGCTCTAAAAAATCTATTATTCTAGCTGCTTGAAAACATTTACTCAAGCAGTTGCTCCATTCTATAATTTGACCAATACTCAGTAATTAGGAGAGTTCAGAGGAAGAACAACCCTTTCTGTCTAGATGTGGGTATCACAGGGAGGGTTTGTGGAGGAAATGCTACTTCTGAGCCTCAAGGAAGTCCCAGGTCTGGCTAGTAGAGAGGGAGGAGGCAAGGTGGCAATTCTAGGTAGAATAAAAAACATTCATGAGCATAAAGGTCAGAAGAGAAGCTTAAATATTGATTTTGTTTGCAAATAGGGCAGTTAATTATATGAAAGAAGAAGAACAGGATAGAGGGAGGGAGGGAGAGAGATTTTGTCCTAATTCATATAAGGAGGAGGCTATGATTGAAACCATCATTCAAGAATGTTAAGGAGAAAGGTAGAGGTCTAGAGGAATTAAATACAATTAAACAATCACCAAGAAGTCAGAAAATATTGCTTGATTGTATCTCATTTATTGATATTGTGAATTTTAAAGTAAAATCATAAGATGTTCTTAAGCATACTATGGGTCATCAGAAAAATTTGAAAAAATAATGTCAGGTTTGGTTAAAAATTTTAGAATTGGTGAGAATATAGTAAAAGAGGAAACCTTATATATTGTTGGTAGGCATATAAATTGGTATAGCCATTTTGGAAAAGATCTCTTGACCTTTCCTAAAAACTAAAAATAGAAATATCATACATTTCAACAATTCCACATCTGGGTAACTGCAGAATATAAAACTATCAACTTTGAAAATCACACATGCTCCCCAATGTTTATTGCAGCACTACTTAAAATAGCTAAAATCCTTAGCTAAGATAAATAGCTAAGTACCTACTGCTCAATGACTGGCTAAAGAGGGTATGGCATATATACACAGTGGATACTATTTAGCTATAAGGAAAGATGAAATCTTTCCATTTGCAATAAAATGAAAGAAACCTGAGGGGATTATGTGAAGTAACATTAACTAGAAAGAAAAAGACAAATATTGGTGTTATATATATAAATAATATTAAGAAGTTAACTCAACTAACAAAAATAAAAGAACCAAAAAAACTAGCAGACAATGATAACCAAAATGAAGTTACCAGAGATGAAGAGAGCGGTACAAAAGGGTGAGGATAAGATTAGTATCTTTTACAAATAAGGATACTGAAAAAAAAATCCAAAAATAAGGTAAGTTATCTAAGGCAAAAACAAGTTACCCTAGAATATTCAGATCTTTTTATTTTGACAATAATTTTTAAAAACAAAAGGTTGTTGCAAACCTATTATTACCATGTTGATTCTTAGAATTAATCTTAAGGAACTGAGAAAATAAATATTTAAAAATGTTCCAAATGAAAAATGGATGTACCTAGAAGAAATCACATTAGCAGAAATGAGTCAGAAAGAAAAAGACAGAAACCAAATGGTTTCACTAATATATGGACAACAAAATGAAAATACACAATGGGAAGGTGGGAACCAGCTGGAGTGAGCGGTGAGGGGAGGTGGTGGGTGACCCCCAGGGATTAAAATGATGAGAAATATATATATATAAGTTATTTAATAAAAAAAGTTCCAAATGAAACTATATAATCTAATTATCAAAGTAAAATTACTTTTTTCTGTAATAAGTAATTCAGAAGAAAACTTTTTGACCCTTAGACTAAATCAAGGAATTACATATTTACCAGTGAACAACTTCAAATTTTTGAAAGTCAGAAAAGCATAATTGATTGTAAATCCACTCAAACTATAGAAAATTTTATTGAACAATGTTGCTAAAAGACAAAGATATGACACCTCACAGAACTACTCAAACTGAGGATCCTGTGCTTCAGAGAAAGTGCTATGAACTAGCATCTTGAGACACTTGAGAAACTTGGAACTAACAAGCTAAATACTATTTCTACTTTCATTCTTCTACTAGATGGGCCTTTCACTTCTCACTCAAATTTGTTTTTATATATTTCTGCTGAGGAAGTGAAGATTTAAGGAAACAAAAGAGCCAAAAAGAATTTTCACTTATTTTGTGGTATTGTACTTCCTATTGGTCTGGGGGAAAAAGGGGGTTTCAAGAGCCAAGTGTTGATAATTGGGCATATCTCAGCAGCAAAGCAGAGAGATGATATGTTAAGCAGAACAAAAATCTACTTTCCAACATGCACCTGGTTTAGGGATTGGAGTTCAATTCATAAAATATAGAGTAATTCAATTCCTAAAAATGATAATGCCAAAATCAATATTGTCTTAAAAATGGGGATAATTTTTAAGATTTAAAAAAATCCTTAAGTAGGTAACATGTCTTCTTAGACAAAAGTAAATATTGCATATCATGTCTCTATGTCTCAGTTCCCTTATCTGTACGGGGATGTGTAGTGGGAGCAATATTTTTTTTCATGGTTCCATTTTGAAGATTAAATGACATGAAAGTAAATGGCATAAGTCAGTAAAAAAGCAAAGATTTATTATATGATTAAAAAAAAACCCTTTATTTACCTAGTCACCATATTTTTGTTTAAGAGCTCATTTTCAATATTTAATATCTTAGATAAAGGCTGATGCACAGGCAAAACAGAAAGGCTGACCCTGATCTTTTAAGTTAAACAGTTCTTATCAAATGAAAAAATTTTGAACAGACATCTCAGTAATAGCACTGGATACTTCATTCTAATCGAAAACAACACCCCCCCTAGGCTTAAATTCACAACCCATGGCCTGAATGGTCAAAAGTTTCCTAAATGTGATACTCTGATATACTCTCAGGTCCTTTAGGAATTACTGCCATCCTCTATTAAGTGCCTTTAATCTTGCTTAAAACGTGGTCTAATTTGATTATTAGCAGCCTGAACTTAAGTGAGTTTAGAAAATTGCATATTGACATAGAAAAAATTATACATTTTGCAGCTAAATGGTCTTAATGCAGAAGAGATTAGATTACAAATTTCATTCAACAAAGTTATTAGAAAAATGAAGAAAGTCATTTTAGCTTTCACTCCATATTGAGGAGTTTTAGAAAAGGGTAAAGCATAAAGCAATAGGTGTGCTGTCAATTGATAATCCCTAGGATATAAAACAAATGACCAATAAAACCATGAGTACATCAAGACTATCATTATTTTTAAGTTACCCTGAAATACAAACCTGAAAACCATGAAACTACTTTTTCAGGAAGAAAAAAATATTAAATGTAAGAGAATTATAGCTAAGTCTTTTTAACTGTGGACAAATAACATTATTCCAGGAAAGTTTTATTAAATTCTTAGCACAATGTACATCATATTTTTAGATTTGCTCAATTATTTACCCAGCTTTCAGGGCAATAATTGTTTATGATTTTATCATCCAAACATGGGAATATCAAACCTCTAAAATTTCTTTTAGGCTTTGCTCTACCAACTGAATAATAATACTCATTTCTTCTGAAAGAGGAAGCATGAGATCTTTTTCACCACTAATTACATGCGTATATTTCATAAATCTGTTTCACATAACATGCATATATTCAATCACTTTTTTCATCATATATCAGCTAACAACAATAACAGTTTTAATACTTTTCCTTCTCTGTATATTCTCAAATTGCTTTCATATTTATAGTTTCACTTGATATTTTCAATCAACTCTTTGATATATATATTTTAACATCGCTAACCTACATACTTTTTGAACAATGAATACATGAAATATTAATTCAGCTTTATACATAAAGAAAATGAGACATTGCAAAACTAAGTGACTAAAAGTACTAAATCTGAATTACCAAAATATAAAATGGCAATAAAAAGTTATCTTCCAGAGACAGCTCATAACATGCAGTTGCACACACACACACATATCAGCCAACTGCAGTGAATTCAATACAAAGACAATTTTGTTCACATGACAATAAAAAGATGATTTAATAAAGTATTAACTGGTCTTTCTACTGCATCCTATATATAGCAACCTTTTCTGAAATATTGTTTTTTATAATTTTGTTTTGCACTAACTAACACATCAGCATTTTTACATGAAGAACACTTGAAGGGAAATCCCTCAATGTTGCAGGGATTTTAGCATATGTAAATGTTCAATAAACACTTTTTACAAAAAGTAATCAAAACGCTTATTTGTCATACTGTGTGAGTAATTCTTTGAATAGAAAATGATGATTAATAGTCTAATAGACTAAAGTAGATAAAAAATGATAGTTTTAGGTACAAAATACCATGCCTCTGTTACATGTATACAATGAGTTACATAGACATGAAAATATGGGTCAGCTGTCTGATATCTGTGCCTCAGCTTTGGGGTAACATGACTTTCTTTTTGAGGTTGTTCTCTATGAGGAGCAAGCAGGTGAAATACCCACCATACCATTTAAATGAGCATAAAGTAATCAGTAAGAGAAATCACTAAGAATGTTAAAATGAAAGAATGAAAAGAGGAGTGCGTTTGAACTGGGGGTGTCTGGCCAGAGGTCTTGAACGCCAGAAGCCTCCACTTCAGGGCCCAGCTTACGTGGGCTGAGGCACACGGCAGCTGAGTTTCACCGGCAACAGGGAAACATAAGTCCCTCACATCGCACCTCACCAGAAGCTGAGCAGAGCTCCGCGGAAGTCAGGTGAGATCATCTCCCTGACCATCCCCTCAGGCAGCTGTGGGTCACTAAGGCAATTGGGCCTGGGACAAAAGGCACAGTTCTGCATTTTGCAACTGAAAGAAGCCTTCCCAGCCAGCCAGGTCGTGGCCAAACTGAGTGCCTTTGAACTGGAGGTGCCCGGCCAGCTGTCTTAACTGCCAGCAGCTTCCACCCCAAACCCAAAAGTGCCGGCGCCGCTACGCGTCACCAGCGCAAACTCAGAAATCAAGGATACTCACCACCAGAAGCACATAGGCAAAGTTATCCACAACTATATAGATTTCAACATGCCTAATACTAGAGCAGTAGTCACCCAATATGTAGCGCAGATACGAAAGGAAAACACAGGAAGGAGGAAGACCATAAATACTCAAGCAAGCCCTAAGAAAAATAACTCCCCACCAAAGGATAAACAACCTGAAGAAATCAACTTGGGTGACATGGAAGAAATACTCCATATGTCAGACAAAGAATTCAGAATCAAAATGATGAAAGTACTCAAAGAATCCAAGGAAGAGGGGGCGAAAAGGGAAAGCAAAAGGGAAGAAGCATTCAACGAATTAAGAGAAGTAGTAGAAAAATGTAAACAAGAATGCAGTAAAATGGGCAACATCATCAACATACAGAAAAACGAA